>SZWC01016866.1:34455-44517 GCA_023375785.1 Penium margaritaceum
AAACCTCCTAGTTACACTCGCGGGTTTGGGTAGTTTTTTTCTCTTGCCCGGGCATATGCAAAAGGAAACGCTATGCAGCAGGTTGGGGCAGCATCGTTGTTGATGCAGCGTGCGGGCTTCCACTCTCGTTGCTTAAGTCTGCTGCCCCCTCAGTCTGCTGCTCTGGAGACTAAGTCTGGAAGCTCTGGATTTGTTACTCAGAAACGCGCGCGCCAGTGTTAGCGTCAGAAAGCAGCTGAAAACTGGAAGTAACTGATTAGAAGTGAAGAATGAGCAACAATGGGAGACCCCTCCAGGTTCTGGCTCCCCCCCACTAGTGTAGAACTTGTTACTCAGCTAACCAGCCAATCAGAAAATAGCTCTGGACCTATTTTCTGGCACGCAGGGTTTTCTCGGTGAGCCCTGCCAGACGCCCGACAGCCGAAAACCCGGGCGTCGTCCGTTTTGATTGAAAACTGGACCATACCATAATACCGACGCTGCGAACGCAGTCGTGCGGTCAGAATCAGCTAGAAAAATAGAAGCAAAGATTTATGGCTGCTCGAACCCGGGCAATGTCTACGATGGTTCATGACGCCGACAGGACCATGCAACATGCAACAAGGACCCAGGGACAGCATGTCGATGCAGACGCGATGGGACGCGCTGGACGCATGCAGACAGCAACTGTGGTGGCAGTGACCGTCGGCAGGACGACCGCCGAGGAGGCCTGCCGATGGAGCTGAGCACGTCGTCGGAGAGAGGAGGCTCCAACGAACTACGAGTAAACCTCAGCTAGCGTCGGCTCCACCGGACGACACTCCATCAGCGTCGAGTCTCGCCGTCAGTCATCTGCACGCCGATGTACACAAGCCGGGAGGACACAACAGAGCACAATGAGAGATGCGCAAAAAACCATCACTCCCCCATGACTCACAGGCGTTGTGCACATGGGCGGACAGAGACACAGTTGTTGTTGTGTGTGTCATACACAGCTTATGGTGACCCCTCGGCTCATGTCCATTCACGTGCAGATCCCTGAGATTGGCGACGGTGGCAGAAGGCTGGCGGCCGGCGGCGACGGGCGCCCAGAAGACTTCCGTATTTTGTAGACTCGTGATGTGTCACAGCACGTAGGCGTGCAGCCTATCAGGACGTAGATCTCGTTGACGTGGCCGTTCTGGTTCAAACGGCTCGTCGTTCTGACGTGTCTGCAGGGAATTATGACCAAAACTGTGTTTGTGCCACTGTTTTTTCCTGCTAGAAAATAGCGCCGTTGTGCGCCGCGTGTGTGTGTGTGCATCCACTAGGTCCGTGGCACTATTTTGGTTGTCCAGACCTCAGTTGTCATCTCTCTCTGCACATTTCAACATTTGCAGCTTCTGACACTTATGTTTGTGTCCCTAGCATACCCCTTGCTGTTCTCACCTCCACCTATGTGTGCTAGTGAGTTAGCTAGCTGGCTTGCGTTGCCACGCTAGCGACAGCAGTGCTAGGAGCTGTCTCTCATGGTATCAGAGTAGCGAGCCAGTGCTTGCATAGCTGCGCAGCAGAGACGCAGCAGCTGCAGAAGCCGTGAGCAACCGCAGCCGTTGCCTTGAGTAGCAGCAGCAGCAGTGCCCACGGTCTCGGCGGGAGGTCCTGGGAGGGCCCACCACCACTTCGACCGTTTTTTTCAATAAGTGCGGTCGTTCCGCGGTCGTTCCGCGGTCATTCCGCGGTGCTCCGCGGTGACAAGGCCTCCGCGGCGGGCGCGGCAGCCGCGCGACCGCGTCGGAACACGCGTCCAGTGCCGTGGAGGCACTCGGTGTTCCGAATTCTTCACCTCGCGGTGATGTCGCCACTGCAGATCCGCGGTGTTCCGCGGATCCGCGCATCTCCGCCACAGCACTTCCGCGGCCGATCCGGAATACAACGGTGCCGCTTGCCGCAGCTTCCCGGTCGCAAGTCCGCGGCACACCCTCCGCTTTCAGAACGCGATCGCTCCGCGGCGGGTGCGGAACGTGCTGAACGCGGAACCCCAGCAGCTCGCGGCAACCCGCCGCGTTCTACATCGGCACGACCGGCATTCCGCACCTGACCGCGGAACCCCCACGGCGTTTGACCTGACCGCGGTAGTCGGCGGTAAAATCGTGGTAAGCCGCGGTACTCCACGATAATCCGCGGTAATCCGCAGTGAGCTTCCGCGGTGAGGTTCACCGCGGAAGGTATCCGCGGAGACGTTCTGCGGAGGAGTTCCGCGGGGAGGAAGTTCCGCGGAGGGGAGGTTCCGTGGAGACGCCCCACGGAGGACTTCTGCGGAGGGGAAAACAGGGTAGGAAACCGGTCGCCATGCCGAAACAAACCTCCTCCACTATGGCTGCCGACGCAGCTGCCGAGGCCAGCGACGTCAGCGGTCAACGTTGACCACCGCCATAATCACCACAGCGGCAGCAGCAGCAACCGCAGCAGCAGCAGCAACAGCCACCACTACAGCAGCAGCAGCCACTGCAGCAGCAGCAGCAGCAGTGACAGCAGCAGCCGCCGCCACAACACCAGCAGCCATCGCTGCAGCAGCAGCAGCAGTGGCCGCCGAGCCTTACGACATTGGCGCGCCAAGTGCGCGCGCTGGCGGACCTACAGGCGGAGAGCCGCGATACCTTGACGAGGCAGGTTGCCGAACTATAGGATATGGTCAGGGGCTTGCTGTCCCAGTAGCAGCAGCATCATCCGTCGACTGACCCGAGCGAGGACCACCTTGCCCACGGCGGTAATGCTGATGAAGTCGCGGAGAACCTCTCCGACTTCGGCGAGGAGGGCGAGGAAGAGGTGCTCCGAGCGCGCCTCATCTGCCTGGAGGCACGTCGCAGAGCGCGTGAGGCCAATGCAGCCCTTCAGGGCACCAACTCGAGCATCAACGCTGACCCGAGCTCATCTCGCCGCCCACTGAGGTTTGATGAGCTGGCTCTGCGGGCCCGCCTGGGTAAGGGAATTGCCTCCTTGATGCCGGGACCCGCAGTGGCTTCGGCCGTTGCCCTGCCGACGGTCAAGCCACCCAAGTGGTTTGAGTCAGACCCGCCCGTCTTCCGGACTGGGAACGACTTCAAGTCCTGGGAGCCGCGCTTTGGCATGTGGGCCATGAGCGAGGGAGTCCTCCCCTACTTCCTCGCACCATATCAGGCGTCTGACCCCGTTCAGACACACATGGCAGTCCGCGCAGCTTCCGGCCTGATGAAGGCCGCCCCGGACTTCACCAAGGACTTCAGTCGGTTCCTTGGCGATTCGCTGACCGGCTCAGGAGCTGACCGTTGCGCGGCGTGGGCACTGGCCGTCACTCTGTTTGAGGGCGCCACCTTGGCTTTGACATCCCAGCGCCTCGCCGGCTTCAACTCCCTCTGCCAGACTGCTCAGGAGTCTGCAGCCGACTACTGGCGCCGGGCGATCCAGCTGTACGAGGATCTTGGGGACGACGCTCCTGCGCAATACTCCGCCCTCCAGATTATCCTCTACGGCATCCACCCCGACTACGCGCGCGTCTTCAGCAACTTCGACCAGACGCTGCTTCGCGACATGGCGAGCGACGGGACCCTGCTGCGCTGGGCCACTCTCCAGTTTATGGATGTCGCAGGCATGGACGCCGCGAACCGCGCTCACCGCAGCACCGCTTCAGCTGCAGTTGCCGCCGCGTCTCCCTCCCCGTCGTCTACAGCAACGGTGGCTCCAGCTCAGGGGAAGAAGGGTCGCAGAGCGTCAGGTGGTGGTTCCAGCGGCAGGACCAGCGGCGGCACCAGCACTGGCACTGTCAGCCGCAGCAGCAGTGGCGGGAGCAGCAGCAGCAGCGGCGGCGGCAGCAGCAGCAGCGGCGGCAGCAGCAGCGGCTCTAGAAGCACGACGGGACGCCGCCTCGTGTGCTTCAACTGCGGAGGTGACCATCGCTATCCCGACTGCACTCGCCTGACAGGACGCCCACTGGATTGGGCCAAGGTCACCCGTGGGCTGCAGCAGGCGCACGAGGCGCGCATGCGCCAGATGTCCGGTACGACCGCCCGCTCGGCCGCCACTACCGCAGCCGTCCCAGAGGAGTCCGCCGCCACAGCAGGCTCCTCCGCGGATCCTCGCGACCAGGCGCTCGCCGAACGCGATAGGACGATCGCTGAGCTTCACCAGCTTCTCGCCCTGCGCTCATCTCAGGGAGGTGCGAGTGAGTTGACTGAGTCGAGGGGTCCTACTGCCTATGGACTGTTTGTGTCGTTGCGTGATGATGCCTGTGGTGGTCCCCATGCCTAGTCGTGTGCGCGTGACGGACCCGATAACGTGTCTTGGCTGCATGCGTCTCATTTCCGCTCCGTTGCTCGTCTTGTCGTGTCGCCTGCCGAGCGACCTGCTGCCGCGCCTTGTTCCGTCGCCGAGTGCCACGTTGCCCCTTGTACACGGGTCACAGATGCCACATGGGTCGTGGACTCTGGTGCCACCCATCACATGACGTGTCGGCGTGACGCCTTTGTCGTCTTGCATCCCGTTGGCGCTGTTCGCTCTGTTCGCACTGTAGCTGGCCATGAGGTCCCTGTCCAGGGTGTTGGGGTTGTGCAGTTCACCGGGCCAGCTGGTCCCGTATACATCTCCGATGTCCTTTTTGTCCCTGATCTAGAACTCAGCCTGCTGTCTGTCCGTGCTTGCACCAAGATGGGCCTCGGTGTCACGCACACGGCTGCCGATGCTCGCATCTTTGTGCGCGACACCGAGGAGACAGTCCTCAGTGGGACGGTCGTCGATGATCTGTATCACATTGATGGGTCTTCTGCGAGTGCACCCCCTTTGCCTCCCTCTTCCGCTGCCCGTGTTTTCATCGCTGTGCTCTGTCCCCCGAACACCACCGCCTCCTGCATCGACGTCTTTGTCATGTGCACCTGGGGGCTGTCGATAGGCTGATCCGCACTCAGCCTGCTCTCGGTCTTGATGCAGCGTCCTTCGAGGCGCCGCCCACAACCGACTGTCTGGCCTATGCTGAGGGAAAAATGCACCGTTCTACTTATCCTGCGTCTATCTCCAGGGCTCGTCGGCCCCTGGAGCTTGTCCACTCCGACCTCATGGGTCCGCTCCCTGTCGAGTTTCAGGAAGACCGCGGTCGCTACGTCCTGACGTTGACTGATGACTTCACGCGCATGCGCTGGGTCTACAGCCTGCGTCAGAAGAGCGATGCAGCCATTGCGGTCCGCATTTGGCTGGTCATGGCCGAACGCCAGTCTCCCCACCGCCTTCAGACTTTTCGCTCGGACCGTGGCGGCGAGTACCTCGGTGACATGGCACGCTCTTTCACCGAGCTCGGTGTCTTTCACAATCTCTCTGCTCCCGCCACCCCCCAGCAGAACGGTGTCTCCGAGCGCTGGAACCGCACCATGGAGGATGCGGTCCGCGCCATGCGCGCCGACAGTGCCATGCCTGAGGCCTTTGCCTTTGAGGGGATGGCATACATGACCTGGGTCTGGAACCGCATTCCCCACGGACCCCTCCCAGGTCACCGCACGTCCTACGAGTTGTGGTATGGGCGTCGAGCGGACCTGCGCCTGGCCCGTGTCTGGGGCTCCCTTGCCTGCGTCTGGTTCACGCCTGAGCAGCAGGGGAGCAAGCTCTCTCCGCGGGGCCGCCTCTGCGCCTTTGTTGGCGTCACCCCGCGGTCAAAGGCCTAGCGGTTCTGGGACCCCGAGCGCCGCCGCATCGTGGAGTCCCGTGACGCTCTCTTCTTCGAGCATCTCGCCTTCCGCAACCTTGCTCGCATCCACACTCTGCGTACTGCTCATGCCCCTGGGTGTTCCCGTCCCCATCGTGTGGGGGAGGCTCCTGGTCCGGTTGGCACAGTGCCCCCGTCCAGTGCGGTCACTTCGTCGCCGACACCCCCGGGGCTGTCCCCAGCGGTTGTGCCCACCGGCACCCCCAGCCCCGCCCTGTCTGTGGCTTGCTCCTCTGCCCCCGACTCTCCGCTCTCGCCCGTGTCCGAGTCTGCGTTCGAGTCTGCCTCCGCGTCTACGGCTCTGCCTGATCCTGCGTCTGCTTCCGCGTCTGAGACTGAGTCTGACCCTGTGTCTGCTTCCGCGTCTGAGGCTCAGTCTGACACTGCGTCCGCATCCGTGTCTGGCGCTGAGCTGTCCCTGTCTCCGGCCACACACGGGCCTGCGTCTGCCGTGGGCCTGACCCCAGCTGTTGATGCCACGCCAGCCTCGAGTGGCACGCCTGCCGTGCGGTCCACACCGGCATGTGAGTCAGCAGCGCCCATTGCTCCTGCCCCGTCGGACCCCTACACACGGGCACCCGGCGGACGTCTCCGCCCGCGTCCCACGCGCAGCGTCGTCAGCGGTGATCCGGGCACAAAGGTCCTCGGCCTGAGGGCGCACGGCCTTGCTGAGGTTCACCCTGGCTGTGCCACTGGTGCGGCACTACTTGCTCATGAGCGGGGTCTTGCTCGTGACGCCGCTGAATCCATGGTGACGGTCGACCCTCCCTCTGCAGCATATGTCCTGGCTACACGGAGTGCACCAGTGCTGGCTCCCGATCCCACCAATCTGCCTGAGGCCTTGTCGGCCCCTGATGCTGAGCAGTGGCGCACTGCCTGCCAGGCTGAGCTTGATGCCATCCGTGAGCACGACGTCTTTGAGCTGGTGGACTTGCCAAAGAACCGCAAGGCCATCAAGGCCAAGTGGGTTCTACGCAAGAAGCTTAAGCCAGACGGCACTGTGGAGCGCTACAAAGCGCGCCTAACAGCAAAGGGCTTCTCTCAAGTCCCTGGTGTGGACTACACCGAGACCTTTGCCCCTGTTGGGCGGATGACGACCACACTCACGCTGCTGAGCCAGGTGGTACAGCACGACTGGGAACTCAGTCAGATGGATGTCAACAACGCCTTCCTAAACGGGGATCTTGAGGAGGAGATCTACATGGTCCAGCCACCCGGCTTTGAGGATGGTACCGGTCGCGTGTACCGACTGCGGAAGGCCTTGTACGGCCTGAAGGAGTCACCGCGCTGCTGGAACTGGAGATCACCAGTACGCTGAGACGCGCTGGGTACGTTCAAAGTGATGCTGACCCATCCCTGTTCATCTCACAGTCCCCAGCACCGCTCGCTGCCATGCTCGTCTACGTGGACGATCTTTTGATCGCCTCGCCCGACCTGGGAGCAGTGACTGCTGCCAAGGCCGTTCTCTCCTCAGCCTACAAGATGAAAGATCTTGGTGAGGCCTCTGTTCTCTTGGGGATGGAGATCGTGCGCAACCGTGTTCGTCGCACACTCCGTGTCCATAAGGGACGCTACGCAGAGACGGTGGGGGAGCGCTTTGCCGACCTCCTTGCTGCTGTCCGCACGGCCTCCACGCCCATGACCCCTGAGGGGCAGGCCGCCCTGAAGGTGGATGACCCAGCGGACCTGGGGGAGCCAGTTGATGTGACCCTGTACCTACGAGTCATTGGCTCGCTCATGTACTTGGCCACCACGACACGGCCCGACATTGCTTTCACTGTAAACCTGCTCGCCCAGTTCTCGCAATCTCCGTGCCAGCAAACACTAGAGGCCGCAGTCCGGTGTGTGCGCTACATTTTGTCCACTGCGTGCTTCGGCCTGTGCTTTTGCGAGCAGGTGTCCGTTGTGCTCGATGGGTACACAGACAGTGACTGGGCGTGGAGTCCAGATGGCAAAAGACGCACCGGCTACATCTTCCTCATTGGAGGCACTGTAGTGTCCTGGCAAAGTGGGAAGCAAGGCTGCATCGCACGCAGTACTGTTGAGGCAGAGTATGTTGCCCTAGGCGCTGGTGCAGCGGAATGTGTCTGGCTCGTCCGTCTGTTGCGTGAACTACGTCAGTCCATTCCCCCCGTGGTTCTCCAGTGTGACAACATGAGCGCGGAGGCCATCGCCAAGAACTCAGGTGTGTTCGATGCACGCACGAAGCACATCAATGTCGAGCACCACTTCGTCCGTGACCTGGTTGATCGTGGTGAGATCCGAGTCATCCACGTGAGCACTGACAGGCAGTGCACGGATTTTCTGACCAAGGCTCTAGGTCGTTCGAAGTTTCATGCGGCCACTCGTTCCGTTGGACTCTGCCCCACCCCTGTTGCAGGTTGATTCCTCATGTGCCACCCTGCATGTGCTGTGCGTACTGCCTGCAGCGGCTGTGTTTTTCCTGCTCTGTACATTGTTAGTGTCTGCATGTGCATGGACGTGTTCGCCCTCCGGTCATGGGGGAGTTATGTTGTGTGTGTCGTACACAGCTTACGGTGACCCCTCGGCTCATGTCCATTCACGTGCATATCCCTGAGATTGGCGACGGTGGCAGAAGGCTGGCGGCCGGCGGCGACGGGCGCCCAGAAGACTTCCGTATTTTGTAGACTCGTGCTGTGTCACAGCACGTAGGCGTGTAGCCTATCAGGACGTAGATCTCGTCGACGTGGCCGTTCTGGTTCAAACGACTCGTTGTTCTGACGTGTCTGCAGGGAATTATGACCAAAACTGTGTTTGTGCCACTGTATTATCCTGTTAGAAAATAGCGCCGTTGTGCGCCGCGTGTGTGTGTGCATCCACTAGGTCCGTGGCACTATTTTGGTTGTCCAGACCTCAGTTGTCATCTCTCTCTGCACATTTCAACATTTGCAGCTTTTGACACTTGTGTTTGTGTCCCTAGCCAACCCCTTGCTGTTCTCACCTCCACCTGTGTGTGCTAGTGAGTTAGCTAGCTGGTTTGCATTGCCACGCTAGCGACAGCAGTGCTAGGAGCTGTCTCTCAACAGTCAACATCCAGACTCCCCCAGGGCAAGCAGAGACGCAGGCAGAGACAAAGAGAGCCACTCACGGACGCACACCGACCGAACTCACAGCCTTCTTGAACGAGTCGCGCTTCAGTGCCTTGGTCTAGAAGTCAGCCAACTGCCGTGATGTCTCAACCCACACAATGCTGATGCTGCCGTCACGCAACAACGAACGCACATAGTGATACTCAACATTGATGTGCTTTGTGCGTGTGTGATGCACGCCGTCATTGTCAGCGATGACCATGGCACTCTCATTATCACAATGCAACGTGATGGATGCGACAGACTGACGCAACTCGGACAACAGATGACGCAACCACACACTCTCACACGCGCCTGAGCCAAGAGCCACGTACTCAGCCTCAGCAGTGCTGCGTGCAATGCATCCCTGCTTGCCACAACGCCAGGACACAGCTGTGCCACCAATCAGAAAAATCCAGCCTGTGCGACTCTTAACGTCCGGACTGCCGGCCCAGTCACTGTCGGTGTAGCCCAGTACGACAACAGACGGCTGACGGCGGAACATGAGACCTCGCGGAAGAGTCGAGACGACATAGCGCAGTACTCGGATCGCGGCCTCATGGTGGAGGTGACGCGGCTCCTGAGAAAACTGATCCAGGAGGTTGACGGCAAACGCGATGTCTGGGCGCGTCGTCGTCGCCAGGAACATCAGTGAACCTATGACTCGCAGGTACGTGGTCACGTCAACTGGCTCCCCCACAACGGCTGGGTCAGGACTCTTCAGCTTCACCTGGCCGTCGGGTGACATGGGTGAGGATGCGCTCGGCACGAGTGGCAGGTCCTCGGTGAAGCGAGTGGACAAAGTCTGCACATAGGAAGCCTGATGGACATGGAGGATGCCCTGGGAGCGATCATGCTCGAGCTCCATGTCCAGGAAGACTCGGGCAGACCCGAGATCCTTCATCTGGTAGGCGGCGTGCAGCAGGTCCTTGACACGCTGGATGGCAGCAGTGTCTGGCGACGCAATGAGGACATCGTCGACGTACACCAGAACAACAGCGAAGGTCTGGCCTCGCGGACAGACAAACAGTGCAGGGTCCCCAGTGCTGCGCTGGAGCCCACCACGAAGGAGCGTGCTGCTGATCTCCTGGTTCCAGCACCGAGGCGACTGCTTCAGGCCATAGAGGGCCTTACGCAGTCGCCACACTCTCTCGGTGCCATCGTCGAAGCCTGGTGGCTGTACCATGTAAAGCTCCTCACCCTCCAGTGAACCATGGAGAAAAGCGTTGCTCACATCCATCTGATGCAGCTCCCACCCATGCTGGGCGACCAGGCTGAAGAGCGCCC
>SZWC01016866.1:44527-56894 GCA_023375785.1 Penium margaritaceum
CGCTGGAGCCCGCCACGAAGGAGCGTGCTGCTGATCTCCTGGTTCCAGCACCGAGGCGACTGCTTCAGGCCATAGAGGGCCTTACGCAGTCGCCACACTCTCTCGGTGCCATCGTCGAAGCCTGGTGGCTGTACCATGTAAAGCTCCTCACCCTCCAGTGAACCATGGAGAAAAGCGTTGCTCACATCCATCTGATGCAGCTCCCACCCATGCTGGGCGATCAGGCTAAAGAGCGCCCGGCTGGTGGAGAACCGGCCAACTGGGGCAAAGATCTGGTCGTAGTCGAGCCCAGGAACCTGGGCAAACCCCTTTGCTGTAAGGCGGGCCTTGTATTTGTCAAAGGACCCGCCGGGCTTCCACTTGCGCCGAAACATCCACTTGGCGCCGATGGCCTTCCGACCTGGAGGAAGGTGGACGAGGTCGTACACATGGTGCTGTCGGATGGCGGCGAGCTCATCGGCGCAGGCAGCGTCCTAGTGTACGGCCTTAGGAGAGGCTCGTGGCTCGCGCAAGGTGGCTGGGTCCTCCGGGGGTGCTGTGGAGTGGAATGAGAGAGCGTGTGTCTCTCGAGCCCCAGGTGGGATGCGCGCGAGTGTGGCCACGACAATGTGCCGATGCTCGTGATGTAGCATGGCGTAGCCCAATGCGGAGCCCGGGTGCAGGTCTGCAATGATGGCCGAGGTGGTCAGGCCGATGGTCTTTGTGCCAGGGTCCCCACTCACAACATAGGGAGTGGAGGAGACACGTCGAGCCACGGGGGGTCGAGGCGCCACGGAGCGCGGTGCGACGGTCTGCGCGCTCACCGACGGCCTGGATCGGAGGCTGCCGCCTGGGCCACGTGTTTAACGTGGCAGGGCAGGTGACGGCACTGAGTCTGCCAGGCCAATGGAGGCGGACGGGGGTGCTGGCCCGGAGGGGCCAGCGGACGCAGCTGGGGCTGCCGGCCCGGAGGGACCAGCGAACGCGACTGGGGCTGCTGGCCCGGAGGGACCAGCGGACACGACTGGGGCTGCCGGCCCGGAGGGACCAGCGGACGCGACTGGGGCAGCCGGCCCGGAGGGACCAGCGGACACGACTGGGGTTGCCGGCCGGGAGGGACCAGCGGACGCGACTGGGGCTGCCGGCCCGGAGGGACCAGCGGACGCGACTGGGGCTGCCGGCCCGGAGGGACCAGCGGACACGACTGGGACTGCCGGCCCGGAGGGACCAGCGGACGTGACTGGGGCTGCCGGCCCGGAGGGACCAGCGGACGCGACTGGGGCTGTCGGCTCGGAGGGACCAGCAGACACGACTGGGGCTGCCGGCTCGGAGGGACCAGCGGACACGACTGGGGCTGCCGGCCCGGATGGACCAGCGGACACGACTAGGGCTGCCGGCCCGGAGGGACCAGCGGACGCGACTGGGACTGCCGGCCCGGAGGGACCGAAGGATGTGTCACCCGGAAGCCGTAGATCGGAGGACGGACTCACCACTCCCCCACACAACGGGATAGACACGGACGAGCCGGAGCGAATGAGATCGCGAGGAAACAGGTCCTCGAAGAAGAGGGCATCCCGGGACTCGACGATGCAGTGCGGGAGGGATCCCAGAAGCGCCAGGCCTTGGACTGACGAGAGACCCCGAGGAAGGTGTAGGGACATCCGCGGGGGGCGAGCTTGCCGCCCTACTGCGGGGCGGGCAGCCACACAATGGCCACGCAATCCCAGACGCGAGCGGGGCGGAGGTGAGCACGCTGACCGCACCAATGCTGGTACGGCGTGGCCTGGCGGGGTAGGGGACCGTGGGGAATCCGGTTCCAGACCCAGGTCATGTAGGCCATGAATTCAAAGTAGAAACCCTCGGAGAGACCAGACTCGATCCGCATGGTGCGGACGGCGTCGGTCATGGTCCGGTTCCACCGCTCGGAGACACCGTTCTGGGTGGGTGTGTAAGGCGCAGATGTCTCATGGTGGATCTCGCGGGAGGTGAGAAAAGTCGTAGCCTCACCTATGTACTCGCCACCGCGATCGGAGCAAAAGCGGCGAAGGGAGCGGCCACATGCGCGCTCTGCGAGGACAAGCCAATCTTGGATGGCTCGGGTGACATCGCTCTTTTGCCGAAGGCAGAAGACCCAGCGGTAGCGAGAATAGTCGTCCATGAGGGTGAGGACATAGCGCCCATGCTCCCCGACTGACTCGGTGGGGAGAGGACCCATCACGTCCGAATGGACAAGGTTGAGAGGCGCGGATTCACGGGAGGAAGACAAGGGATAGGTGGACCGGTGCATCTTCCTCTGAGCGAAGTCAATGCACTCAGTTGGGCACGGGAGAGGGAACGTCTCCGGGTCAAGGTCCTTCGCCGGCTGGGTGCGGAGCATGCTGTCTACGGCGACAGAGTGGACGTGGCAAAGGTGGCGGTGCAAGAGGTGGATGTGCTGAGGAGAAAGCATACTGGTGACAAACATATGGCCTGTGGCAGCCGACGGGGAGGAGACGGGAGGAGAGGAGAGGCGAGGAACATGCCACAGGTTGCCACGGGCGGTGGCGTGCAGTATGACAAGACCAGACGGACGCAACGACACAGTGCCAACACTACGCAAGTGTACAACTTCCATGCTCATGCGGTCAAGGGCAGTGACGGACAGGAGGCTGAGCTCGAGACCAGGGATGAAGAGGACATCGGTCAGAAAGACGTCACCGGCAGGACCACGGAAACGAACGACGCCAACACCACGGACAGGCAACACCTGTCCGGAGCCCGTCCGGACACCGGAGACATCTCCTACAGGACCAAGCATACTAAAGGCCTCACGAGAGGCCGTCATGTGATGCGTGGCCCCGAAGTCGATGATCCAAGTCTCAGCAGGGTCCTGGACAGGGGTCGCCAGATCGCTCACAGTCACATGGCAGCAAGCAAGGGATGCGGACGCGGTGGAAGGAGGCGTAAAACGAGACTTCCAGTCATCAAGCCACGTAATTTCGTCAAGGAGAGAGGTGACAGAGACCATGGGAGACGACGAGACAGACGAGGAAGCGGGACACGACCGCAGCTCAGCCTCAGTCATGCAGGGCTCGGCGGGAGAGCAGGAGGTGACACAACTCGCACTTCCTTGGGGAGGAGGGCGAGGCAGGCCGAGCTGGAGCGCGATGAACTACTCCAGATGACGCTCACGGGAGGACGGCTCGGGAGTGTAGACGGAGTGCGGAGTGATGGCGCCGGAGCCCGAGTAGGAGGAGGACTGAGCCGGCGAACGAAACGGAAGCGCCGACGGCTGCGGATGGTGCGGCTGCGGCGCCGGTGTCTGCTGGACTGGCGAGGCGACCGGAGTGGTGGAGTTGCAGGACGATGTCGAGGCGTCGGAGCCGGTGACAGCTACGGCGGCAGAGGCGAGACGGCGCTCCTGCTGGCGATGCATGGTGGCCATGACGCGCGCCTCGTCCGTCAGTAGGGGGCACGTATACCACCCGTGCCCAGGCTGGCCACAGTTGTGTCAGACCGAGCCACTGCTGATGGACCCGGTCGACGGCTGTTGCTGCTCCTACTGACCCTTGCCCTTATTGCTCCAATGCTTCTTCTTCCTCGACAACGAAGAGCTAGAGGAGGTAGCTGCGGCGGGGGAGGCAACGGCCACAGAGGCGACAGCAGGGGAGGCGAGGGCCTCCGTGCGCTGGAGGTGAGACTCCAGACGAGCTTCCTCAATCCGGAGGAAGAGCTCATACGCCCAAGGCATTAGAGTGCCCTGGGCTGCCATGGTGGAGAGGACGTCCTGCGGGTAGTGAACGAAGACGTCTGCGTACGCGGCGGTGGCACCGCGCTTGATGGTGAGGAGCGTAGCCAGCGGGGGTGGGGCAGAGGTGCCGAGGCATCGAAGGATGTCCTCCGCCTGTTGCCAGTAGGCAGTGACCGTCTCGGTCTCCCCCATGTGAAGGGAGTTAAACTCCCGCAGTAGACGGCTGGTCTCAATATCGCTGGATAGACGATGGGGGCGAGTGAGGATGTGCCACGCGACAGCAGGGTCCGGGGTGGCGCCCGTGGTGATGTCACGGAGGAAAGGCTCCAGGGCCAAGCGGGAAGCCGGAGGGGCGACTGGCACGAGGGCACGTACGGCGCGACTAGCGTCATACAACTGGTCGGCCTGGGTAGTGTCGTACGGGTGGTTGTAGTATGGCCACAGGCCCTCACTCTGCGCCCAGATCTGGAAGGTAAGCTCCCAGCTCCGAAATTGTTCGCGTGCCTGAAGCGGCGGGGGCGGCGTCTCAAAGTCCTTCTATCGACGGCCGGCGCCCAGAGTGGGGCCAAGGACGGAGGTCACCGTCTGTCGCTGGCGCTAAGTGTGCTGCTGCGCTAGGTAGTGCATGGCGGTGGACACAGCGGGACTAGCGTGCGCATGAGGAATGAATGGCGGCAGTGTACTGGTGCTAGTCTGGGAGGCCAATGGCTGAAGTATTGCAAGCTGCTGCGTCAAGGTAGCGAGCTGTTGCTGAAGGGCAGCCAGGGGGTCAGGGTTGCGGCGACATCGCCGGTGGGCTGCTGCTACTACTGCTGCTGTAGCTGCTACAGATGTTGCACAAATGGAGGGCTGGGGGTCCTTCCAACGGAGGAAGATCCCTCACTGGGACTGTCTACCATGGCGAATTTGTTGCCCAAGTATTTTGCCCCCTTTTTTCCTTTTTGGTTTTCTCTTTGTGTGCTGCCGAGGTTAACAAGGACGTCAGCCCAGAACGGCTGACGTCCCGAGCCTGTGGAGTTTCTTCCCTTTCCCTTTCCCCTCCTTTTGCCTTTTTTTTGTGTTGATGACGTCAGCAGTGACGTCAGTGGAGGGCTGTTGATGTCATGAGCAATAGTTGCTACAACTGCAATTGCGCAGCTGCTGTTGCTACTGCGGCTGCTGTTGCTGCCACTGCTGTCGCTGCCGCTGCTGCGTATCTGATGTTGCAGCAGCTGTTGCGGCTGCTGCTGAAGCTGTGGCTGCTGCTACGGCGGTTGGTGCAGCTGCGTCGGCTGCGGCTGCTGCAAGTGCTGCTGCTGCGGCTGCTGCTGCTGTTGCGGCTGCTGCAGCTGCTGCTGCGGCTGCTACTGCGGCTGCAGCTGCTGCTGTTGCGGCTGTTGCTGCGGCTGCTGCTACAGGTGTTTCTACTGCTGCTGCTGTGCGCTGCTGCAGCTGCTGCGGGGTGGGGGATTTTTTATCTCTCCCTTTTTTTTGTTTTTTTCCCTTTTTTGCTCCTCGCAGCGAGCTTCCCTGCTCGCTGTGAGCAGCGAGCTGCGAGCAGCGAGCTCGCTGCTCGCTGCTGGCTGCTCGCTGCTTGCTGCGAGCAGCGAGCTCGCTGCCAGCAGCTCGCTGCTCGCTGCGAGCAGCCGGTAGCGGGCTGCGGGCAACTGCGGCTGCTGCTGCTGCTGGTAGCTGCTGCTGGCCGCTGCCGGCTGCTGCTTGCTGATACTGCTGCTACCGCCGGCTGCTCCTGCTACTGCTACTGCAGGTGGCTGCTGTTGTTTCGAGCTGCTGCGAGCTACTGCTGCTGCTGGCTGCTGCTACTGCGAGCTGCTGCGAGGTGCTACTGCTGCCGGCTGCTGCTGCGCACAGCTGTTGCTTGCTGCTTCTGCCACTACTTGCTGCTGTTGCAAGCTGCTGCTGCTGCTAGCCACTCCACCTGGATGACGTCGCCGCGTGCGTTGTCGCCAGGAAGCGCCCAACGTGGCCTGCCGCTCACCTCCTCGCGTCAAACGTGGAGGTCAGCGCTGCTGGAAACATTCGGCAGCATTTCCCCTGGCCCAGTGGCCGTGGGAAAAATTCTGACGCCGCCACCAGGCAGGTCAATACTGTCGCAAAAACTCCGGCAGCATTTCCCCTGCACTGGTGCGTATGGGGATCCGCCGGCGTTGTCTGGCACCTGTACGCCAGTCTTCTGCTGCTGCTTCTGCTACGCTCTGGCTCTGATACCGAAAAGGAAACACTATGCAGCAGGTTGGGGCAGCAGCGTTGTTGATGCAGCGTGCGGGCTTCCACGCTCGTTGCTCAAGTCTGCTGCCCCCTTAGTCTGCTGCTCTGAAGACTAAGTCTGGAAGCTCTGGATTTGTTACTCAGAAACGCGCGCGCCAGTGTTAGCGTCAGAAAGCAGCTGAAAACTGGAAGTAACTGAATAGAAGTGAAGAATGAGCAACAATGGGAGACCCCTCCAGGTTCTAGCTCCCCCCCACTAGTGTAGAACTTGTTACTCAGCTAACCAGCCAATCAGAAAGTAGCTCTGAACCTATTTTCTGACAGGCAGGGTTTTCTCGGTGAGCCCTGCCAGACGCCCGACAGCCCAAAACCCGGGTGTCGTCCGTTTTGCCTGAAAACTGGACCATACCATAATACCGACGCTGCGAACGCAATCGTGCGGTCAGAATCAGCTAGAAAAATAGTAGCAAAGAGTTATGGCTGCCCGAACCCGGGCAGTGTCTACGATGGTTCATGACGTCGAACAGGACCATGCAACATGCAACAAGGACCCAGGGAGAGCATGATGATGCAGACGCGATGGGATGCGCTGGACGCATCCAGACAGCAACTGTGGTGGCAGTGACCGTCGGCAGGACGACCGTCGAGGAGGCCCGCCGATGGAGCTGAGCACGTCGCCGGAGAGAGGAGGCTCCTGCGAACTGCGAGTAGACCTCAGCGTGCGTCGGCTCCACCGGACGACACTCCATCAGCGTCGAGTCTCGCCGTCAGTCATCTGCACGCCGATGTACACAAGCTGGGAGGACACAACAGAGCACAATGAGAGATGCGCAAAAAACCAACATATGCCGGGCCCCGCTACCGCGGGGCCCGGCATATGTTGGTTTTTTGCGCAGATGCTCAGCGTGCGCCGCATCCTGCAAACCACCCCAAACCTACGACAAACCCCCTAGTTTAAATGGGGGGTTTGGCAGGGTCATCGCGAGCTCGCAAGGAGGTTTCGCCGCGAAACCCCTCCTGCGAGCTCGCCACGACGGGCGAAGTTCGACTTCGCCCTCGAAGTCAAAATCCATGTCGAACATGTTAAATACATGAAATATATTACAGCCGTGCCCCTTTTCACTCAAAAAGCGAAAAACATGGGCATCGTTGTCATGTCGGTTTCGACTATGGACAACGCTGATAAATCGACCGCAACTATGGACATATAACAACTCCGTCCTTAGCAATTTCATTCGCCGGGACGCGTTGGATATATTGGGCGCACACTTTCTCGTGTTGTTGTGAAGCTCGCAAAAACCAAAAATGGATCCGCTGGATTTGTTTTTCCAACGTGGACAAACGAATCCAACACTTGCTTGAAGTCGGCTACTAGACATGATGGCAGAGAAACACATGTTAGTCATCAAACGTGACCTGTACCTACGAGACTATTTGTGAAGGATAGCGTACAGTTCAACGTGTATGACAGATCCAACCTTTGGTTTGATGATCCTTGCTAGCGATGATGATTCACTCGCCAATTTGTCGTACCACACAGCAAAGAATTATGACGGATATTGTTGGAGGAATCTCACGAAATTTGTTCAAGTGGATACTTCTGTGAGGACCAGACGCTCAAGACTTCTTGAGATACTATTGGTGGGACTGAATGCACACTGACGTGGCGACATTTTGCAAATCGTGAGACACATGTCCGCGGCAAAATCTCGTCGCACAAGACCACCAGGATTGCTTAAACCACTCTATTCCAAATGATCCGTGGGTCGACATCAACATGGAATGCATGACATGACTGCCAGTCACTTCGGATGGATATGAAGCCATCCTTGAGGGGTGGAAAGATTTTCCAAAAAACCCCACTTTATCATGACGACGATAATCGTCACTGTGGAGAGAACGATGCGACTGTTTCTAAATCAAATCGTACGACTGACTTGAGTGCCACGTACCATCATCAACATCAGAGACGGCTGCTTCACGAGCAGATTGATCCAACTATCAATGACAACTTGCGAACCAAGCGGACTAATCAGACGCTCGAACACCTCCTTTGCACTTTATCCAACCCTCCCGACACTGATCGGGAGCAACTTTGCCGACCCCTGAACTCGCATACAACTCGGCTACTTCCACTGCAATGGGAAAAATCCCATTCAAAGTGGTTTACGGTAAACTTCCCGCCACACCAGCGGGACTACAGAGCCACAAGAATATTCCCACGGTTAACATCCATCGACGACTGGACTTCTCTAGCGTATGAGAAGAAAGAAACAAAACCCATGCAAAGAAGCATGCTATGATGAAGCAAGCTGTGGACTAACATCGCAAAGATGACATATTCAACACTGACGATCGTGTCCTCAGCTCTACGAACATCAAGCTACATGGACAAGACTTCGCGAAGCTCAAACCCATCAAGCTACATTGACATGGAGAAAATGCCAGCTTTGGTTGTTGCTTGAATTTGCCTACTGAACAGCATGGCAATCCACCCGGTCTGCCATGCCATCAAGCTCAAGCACTATAGGGACTCATTGAAAACTTCCCCGATAGAGATGTCGCTCCACCTCCAATCCAAGTGGATGGAGATACGGAGTACGGGATCACGAACACCCTCAACATTGACACCGTTGAAAAATGACCAAGTATCGGGTCGATTGGTATGGCTACGACGCCGCACACAATAGTTGGAGCCCATTACTAGCGGCGTCAATGGCCTACATCTGCTAACACGCCAAGATTTCATGGCTAGATGTGGGTGAATTGTTATGTCCCAGATGTGCACGAGATGCTTAACTCCTCGAGTGGGCATTTGTTTTATAACATATATGACATATAGCACGTGAACCTGAAGATTTTTCCGCTTTTCGCCTAGGGGCATTTAGGCCACCTGCCCCGACCTCTGATGTTCCGCTCTTGAAGGTTCTCACACATTTTACCACTCTTTTGAAGGGTCGGAAGAAGTGTCGTGAACCATATCTACGCTCCGTTACTTTTTGACGACTTCTTGATGGCGCTAGACTTTAGTGAAGCCACACCTTGATATCAAGGAATCCCTCTGACCTTTGAGCGGAGTTTCTAGAGGCGACCACTCACGGCAAGGTGTCGCACACGTCACTCGAAATAAGCACTGAAGAACAAAAATATGCCTCATTATGTTTCTTTTTATCATGTAGATATGGTTGATATATTGAACACTTATCATGAAAGTACACCTACTGCTAAATGTTAATGATCAACTATCCAAATTCCTTGAGACTAATTCTGCTCCGCACCTCATCCCTGTGAACCATCCTTGAGCCGCTTGGCGTAATTTAAAGCCTGTCTTAAGGTGTTCAAAGTAGTCATCTGAACACCCTTGTGCAAACTTGTGTGAAATTAAGAGGTAATGAGGTATGTGAAGTGAATCAAATTTCAAGGTAATATGAAGGCCCCAGAATTAAAAATTATTTAGGTTCGAAGTTTTAGGCGCTTGATATGCATGCCGATTGTTATGTCATTTGCGGATTCGGGAAACGTTGTCGAGAAGTCAAAAGAATTCAAGATTACAAAATATAAAGAATTTTATGTGTAAATGTTTTTATATTGTTGAAATCAAGATTATAAAATCTTTGATAAGGTGTTCGAAATTCGTATTGACCCTTTTCAAGGTTGTCATTATCATAACAATATATGAAATAGATATTTGTGTAAATTTGGGGAAAATGAATTTACTATAACATTAATCCGTAATTTTATGTGAAATTGTATTTTTGCACAATGTTCAGAGACTTGTGATAATTAGGGACATAACATTGATCCAATTTGGATTCAGCGGGGTGAATGGTTCACGTGCAACGAGGGGCCAAGAAACAAAAGGACGACGAGGCCGTTTCGCCCTCGCAAGCATGCTCCCTTGCGGCTTCGTTTCCACGCTTCTGCTGCTCTCCCGAATCTGCGGACTGCGCGTCGTGTCTCGTTCGGCCCACGCAAAGAGGGCGCTGACGCGTGTCCACTGTGAACCAGTGAACCAAGCGCGGATGACAAGAGGGCCAACGGTTGAGTGAGCAGCCGCTAGCTACCCAAATTCTGTCGGCGAGGGAGAGAGCGTTGCTGCCCACGGGGACTTTGCGGTGTGTGAGCGGGCGCTGGCACCTTGACAAGCAGACCAACCAGCCACGCCACTCTCCCAAGCGATCGCTCCGTCGTCCAGTCAAGCCAGGGAGCATTTCGGGCGGAGCTAGTGGGCCAGATCCAAGCAGGGCGCGCTCGCGCGAGCGGAGGGCGAGGCACGATGGGCGAGGGTGCGGCGACGGACGAGGCGGTGCAGAGCTTCTGCAGCATCACGGGCGCCACGGCGGACCAGGCCAAGTTCTTCCTCGAGAGCACCGCCGGCGATGTCGACGCCGCCATCTCCTCCTTCTTCGACCACGCGGAAGGAGGCGGAGGCGGAGGAGGGGGAGGGGGGGAGTCGGAGGGAGGTGGGGGAGGGGGGGCTATCGGCAGCGGCGGCGGCGGGGGCGTTGCGGCGCCCGCGGCGACCACCCACGGAGCGGCGCTGGGCGGGGGGGTGGGAGGGGACGAGGAGATGGGCGACGAGGTGCAGCAGCAGGTGAACATGAACGTGAACCTGAGCCCTGAGCAGATCGAGGCGCTGGGCCCCGCCATGGGGCAGGCCATGGGAGCCCTCTTCGGCGCCCTTGGGGGGCTGGGGGCCGCCGGCCTGGGTGCGACCGCCGCCGCCGCCAATCTGGCTGGGGTCGCGGCGGGGGCGGGCGCAGCGGGGCTGGGCGGTGGAGGTGGTGTTTCTGGTGTGGGTCCGGTTCCGGGTGGGAGGGGGAGGAGTGGTGGAGGAGGACGAGGAGGGCGGAGAGGCGGTGGTGGAGCAGTGGGTACTGGGAAGATTCGCACGCTTGGTGACTTGGGGAAAGAGGACATGGACGAGGACGACGACGACGACGACGATGACGGCCCACAGGAGTACTACACTGGTGGAGAGAAGAGGTGAGCGAATGAGCAGCCCACCCCCTCCCCCATTCCCCCCCTACCCTCTCCCTCTCCCCNCCCCCCCCCCCCTTCCCCTCTTCCCCTTCTCTGTTTCTGATTTTCTGTGGTGAGCAGAAACAAGTCATGGGAGGTGGTGTGGGAGGATGCCGCCTAGGAGTCAAGATAGGTTGCCACGGGTAGCGGCTCTTGTATTTGTTAGGGCCGTTGGGCGGCCGACTAGAGGCTCGCGGCTCGCGGCTTGTCGGCCGTTAGGCCGACAAGCCGCGAGCGCGCCTCGCTCATGCCTCGTTTCTGCGACCGGTTTTTTTTGCCTGGACCGTCTGTACAAAGCTGGAGAGGAAGAGGACAAGGGCACAATCAATCAATCAATGAATGAAGCCACGCCCATACAGGTGGAGTATGGACAGGAGGAACAGCCTCGCTGGGGCCAGTGTTGGCAGGGCGGACGCCTTGTGTTTCAGGGCGCAAGGCGGTTTTTGCCAGATGGGCGCCCTGCAGATAGCTGGGGCGTACCCTGATGTCTGTGGCCGGAAAACATGGCCCCCTTTTTTTTTGTTAGTTAGTTAGTTTGTTTTTTTTGTTTTTGTTTTTTTTTGTTTTCCTTTTATTCTCCCTCAATATGAAGGAGAAACTATGTATGTTTAGGGCTCAACACGAGTCTGACATGAGTAGAGTTGTGGCATCGTCTTCCACTTCACACGACACACTGCAAAGCACTGTGTGTGTGTCAACTGTACGGGCAGCAGCAGGCGTGCCCCTCCACTGTGCTTTTGGGAGAGCAGCTTACGTGATGGGATCGCTTCTGGATTAAAGAAAAGAGAGGAAATTTTCCAGCTACATCTGATGTGCAGATTTTACTCAGCACATGATTCTGAACATGTTTTTCCCTCTCTTTTTTTTTTAATTTAAAACCTGCCCTGTGAAAAAGACATGTAATGAATGTGGGCGTCTTGAAACGCCTTACGTCTTGAACGCCCTCTAATGAATTTGAGCGTGCTTTTTTCCATCACTGGCGGGGGGGCTTGCCTCCATGGGGGAGGGGGTGGGGATGGGGGGGGGGGGGGGATAGGGAGGGGATTTTAAGATGAGGGAAAACTGATGTGTACAAGGGAGTGAAACTCGGCTGGAAAAAGATATTTCGCCTGTGTTTTATGCATAGCCTGCCACCACCCACTACCCACCACCACCCACACCACCCACCACTCAGCACCCAACCACCCAGCACGCTGCTGCTCATGCTCCTCCACTTCCACCCCTCTCTCCTCTTGTGGTCTCTGTCCGCCCTCCTCCCCCGTCCTCATCCTTGTTCTCCCCCTTCCCCTCCCCATCTTCCTTCTCCTCCTCCTCCTCTTCCTCCTCCTGCTTCGCCTCCTCTGCATTTCATGCAAGCACACTTACACTTACACACACGCACGCACGTACGCACGCACACACACACACACACACACACACACACACACA
>SZWC01016867.1:27498-39139 GCA_023375785.1 Penium margaritaceum
CCCCGCGGTAGCGGGGCTCAACAGATGCCTTCGCTTTGCAGGGGTGTCTCAGATCCCCTACGCAAACTCCACGCAAACCCCATACAACCCCCCCCCCCCTCGAATAATCACAAACACCTCGACAGAGGGGTTAGTGATTGTTCTCGGAGCTCGATGATGTCAACATTCTGACGCTGCATTTCATGCAACAATGACATAGCTTCTTGCGTGGATACGTCGTTCCTTTTTTTCGACCTGTGGATAAAGCTACTTCAATTTGGTCCGTACTGTGCACGCCGTTCCAATTTTTGAGGGTGCGGGCACTCCAGCTTTCATTTTGGACATGGTGGGTATCTAACCTTTCTGTCCAAACAAAAGTAATGTAGACGGCAACCCAAAAGAAATTTGTGAGGAAGGACAATAAACTCCAACCCGAGTATCAAACTTTTGGCTTTGTCCCGTTCGTTGGGATTGGGACCTGAATTTCTGAAACAGTGAACGTTAGGAATCATCTCTTACAAAAAGCTAAAGGATGTGGTTGGTGCTCAATTCTACTCTACGCGGGACCGTAGTTAGTGCAATTAGAGGCGGTGACAAATGTTTGAAAATTGTCGCCGATTACCGTTCAATCTTTTAGAGAACTGCATTGTAAGATGCAATTGTTTTACATGAATAACCAATAAACGCTTCCAGGTTTCAATTGGGGTTGCTCGACACACATCGACGTATTATAGTGACGAAGCTAATCTGTACACGTCCCTTACGCATGTACATGGAAGCATGCTCACCTTCTCATTCACTTGCTGTGTACACTTCCGGAGGAGGACCCCCCTCCTTGCTGTCGAAAACTACAAAAGTGTATGTGATGAGTGAACATGAACGGGTTTCTATGCGCATGGCGATCGTAAGCATGCAAAAGTACATGTTGCATGAGACAAGTGCATGTGGAAGTGTACAAGCTTATGCGGTCATGTAAAAAAAATGTACACTTCTGCATGGTACAATGTTCTAGGTTATGTCGCATATGTAGTGAAATTGTCTACTTTTTTGTTGTGAAAATGCTAAGCTTGTCGTGCACCTTCTCCAACAATCCCTACGTGCACTTTTTGGGGTCGTTGTTAGGATGGTCGGGATGGGACAGGTTGTCAATGAGCATGTATGAGTGAAACTACGGAGAAGGTGTGATTATGTCCGGTAAGCTCGAGAGGCAGCGAGCATCAGTTTTTTGTGCTGTGTTTCCGAACTATGCACTATGAAGGAGTAGTGCACAGTCCAATCTCTAAGAATGTAGCCAAAATCAGGTCATCCTAACATCCACCATTTGAAGGAAACGTGTGTTTTCCTTTGCAAGCTGGTTATAATGAAAAATATGTCCTTACATTGTTTTGATAGATCTCTCTGCATTACATTATAAACTTTGTGGGGAAATTGATTCTACATGGTAGGGAAATACATCTTTTGCGAGCTTTTGTTTGTTCTTTCAAGAATGAAAGTTTGCAACTCGAAGCGTTCTATCTTTTCCTCTAGGACCTTTTGAAATTCGCCTCAGAATGAGAAGTAAGGTGAGAAGTCATTCCTTTGCAATTTCTACATAGGTCTTCAAACCCGTGTGTTCTAGAGGGTTCTCATAAACATCAACTGGTCATCAAAAGCAAACTACAAGTTTGCTAGTAGTTGTTGATATATGGTTGGTCGTGTTCTACACAGTTTGAGGAGTGCACGAGTCTAGGGTGAATGGTTCTAAATGGTACGCCTTGGTCTTAATGCAAAAAACACATTTCACTCTTACAGGCCGTGAATGCGGTGGTAGTTTATTGAGTTCCCATGTTCCCATAAGGCTATCAACAGAATCACAAGTACGTATTCTCCAATAAGTTTTATTCATTATGTCAGAATCATCGATAACTCTGGGTTCTCATATGGCCGCTTGATGACCCGGAGCGCGAACATCCTACGTGGCCACATTGCGAGGGCTATGCGTACTTGTGTCTCCGTACTTGTGACGGAAATCGCCTTGTTGCAGTGGCTTCACCCAGCTCAAAACTTTAAGGCGAATTCCGATGTGGCACCGCATGCAAAGAGTCCGTACTTGTTGCGACAATCTAATGTTTGCGATCTATGCAAGCAGCGTCAAATTGATGAACGCATTTCACCTGCTTTCTTGGGCTTCCATCAACTATTGTTTCATCATCTTCTGAGAGCACTGTCGCTCTCGTTGTAAAAAAACCAACGCTTCGGTCGTCATAGTGGACTACCACAAGGTTCTGGTTTTTTTGGGGCTCTCAAGTTCTTGCTTTAAGGATTAAACCAAGGGGCCATTAGAAATGGTTCTCAAAGTTGCCAGTTGGCATGCGAGCGAAATACAACGCACTGTGGAGAACAGAACGCATCCTCATGGATTCACTATTGCAGTCGTCTGCAAGCCCGCAACCGCAAACCGAGAAACTCCTCCATAGTCTGAAATCCGAAATTCATGTTCAAATACAGATATCAAAGCAATCTCAAGGGTAATTTTGGGAATCGGATCCATCGCATTGAATGAACATGCATAAAAATTCCACTAAATTTTCTACCGTCAATGACATCGACAGCGACAACGCCGCTGTCAAACCTGCTTGGTTTTCACTTGTTTTCAGGTGTTTTCATCACCTCTCGTGGAAACCACCATGCGCGAGCTTGACAGTGACATCGGCGACGGGGAGCGTTCCAATCGATTTTGTCCACTTTTGGGTCTCGCTTTCGACTAGTCGGCAGCCAGCTGTAATTGTCATGGGTGATATACGGATTTGTCCTTTTTCAAAAGCAATCACATGTTAGGAAACGTGAGACGACGTGGAGCATGTTCTTCTCGAGTCGTTGTTGGTCTTGACAGCGGCTCTCATAAGAGAACGAAACATATGCCCTCCGCTTTCACCAACCACAAGAAAATACATGGACGAATACTCAGAAGTCAAAATGTGACAAGAGATAGCTAGATAGGAAGATAAATCCTGCCATGGAGTGGCTTGTTCTTTCAAAAAAAATGTCGATGATTCTACAGTGTTTAGGTCTTCGTGTGTCGGTTGAACTCTTGAATCACCAGGTTTTTCCGAGTTCAGTTTCATTGAAGACGAGTCAATGGTATGAATCCTTGCATCGATGGGAATGAGAGATGAAAGCTCATTGAAGGCGGGAGATGGCAAACTCGCTAGGCTCATATCCATTCATGCATAAGCAATGAGAGGTTCAATCACATAACTCCATGAAAACGTTAAAATACGAATGTAGGTGGAAAGTGAATTTGGGCAATTGCGGGACTCAAGCTTGGTATCAATCGCTGAATTCATCAATAGCTAAAGACAGGTTGTGACATAAAGCAAAGGTGCATGCATGTTAGCTTACCAACTCGCTATACATGGATGGTGCAAAAGCATTTCATTGTTCTAAGCACGCATGACATGGCGGTCAACGGGTTAAAACCTAATGAAAGACATGGACCATTGATGAAGGCTAGAAAGTGCAGGAAAGGCAGCATCAAAATGCGCAAAACCTATGTTAGACCACCTCAGCATGCCAAGAGGGAGCTTAAATCAATCAAAATGATGATTAATGACGACGTGGGTTCATGGATGAAGGTTCATTGGCTACGGTGCTCGGCTCCCATGCGTATGTAATGCACTGATGGGATCATTGATTCATGCGTTTGGTCATTTGATATACACATTTCTGTCTTATGCAATTAAACACTTCTCATGAGGAAGATCATCAAGGTAATACACGTGCATGGATTCTTCATTCATGGTTCTCAGCATGAACATCCTCCATGGCTCCATTACGAGGGTTATGCAAAGGGTTCAAGGGCTCTCTCACCTTCACGCCTGGCAACTCCCCGCAAATGCATAGTCTCCTTCCATCCTCAAATGCACCAATCAGAGGTCAGTTTTTTATGCGTACTCACGTACATAGGCCTCACAAGTGTACACGGCAAGTGTTGGTGATGGTCGACAACCCCCCAATGGCGAACGTCAAAGTTCTCTCGTTTTTGCGAGCCCGGCATGTGCAAAAGCACAAGTGACAACTTCCACCATTTCATGTGCTCAGTATGCTAAAGATTGCAACCTAGCACTTGCCAAAACCTCATCAACCTCCGGAGGTTGAGGCTATCCTTACAAGTCCTCGCACTATAGAATGCACCAGCTACTGTCAAGCACTTTCCACGTAGGCAACGCTGATTTGAAATGCTTGTTGAAGCCTCAACTTCCCTCTCGAAGAACTTGGACTTCATCACCAAGTGGTTGTGAGGTATCCACGTACTTGTGATGGATATCACAATGTTTCTACGACTTCCATACTCAGCAATGGTGAAACGAAGAACAACTGGATGCTCCATTGACCCTTCATTCCTCGTTCATAACATATGCCGACCATTTATAGCAGCCACGATGAGTTTGGGTCTTAAATACTTTCTTCTATTCATCGACGATGCAGCCCAACTCACCAATTGCCACGCCCTTAAGATAATAGACGAAGCACCAACCTACTTTTTCAAGTGGTTGGCTGTGGTGGAAAGGCAAAGCAACGGGAAGCTTCCAGTCCTGCGCTCTCACAATTCTGGCGAGTTTCACAGCACCGCCTTCATGTCTTGTCTGGATGACATGGATATTGTGTAGTAACCTTCTGTACCCTGCACACCGCTGCAAAACGGAGTCACGGAACATGCAAACCACACGATTCAGGAGACACTCAAGCTGATGCTTCTTGGTGCACAGTTCAACAAGAGCTGGTGTGGCCATTTGCAATCAACCAAGCACTCTGGGTGCACAACCGCATAGCTCATACAAGACTACCTATCATGACATTGTTTCAAGTCTAGCATGGGGACAAGCTCGACATCAAGGCACTTGTATATGTGCTTAAAGAGCAAAGGAGGAACACAACACATAAGGCACCGTGTGGATTGTTCATTGGCCAAGCTCCTAACATGAAATGCTAAGAGTTGATTGAGATGAACTCACAACACCACATCATCAGTCGTGACGCCATCTCCTTAAAAAATCTCACATGGAGGTCAGGAGCGTAACGCCTCAAAATCTTATACCGATTTTCTACGACTCCTAAATCAAATCACATGTGGAATCAAAAGAAGAAGTGGACACAAATCCATTCACCCTTTTGAATCTGCATGACAAGGATAATGAAGCAGAGCTTGACATGTGCCCTTTGACACTCACCACGTCGTAAGCACCACCCTGGATGATGAGTCAATTGATGTACAACATGATGAAACTGAGGTGGTGGATGTAAAGGATGGTTTGTAACCGCTCGAGAAGGTTCAATTTTGAATCACTCTATATAATAGGCCTTTCATACACCACTTATTACAACAATTTTGCAAATACAAGGAGATGATGGGAAGGCACGCAACCTTGCCATAACAATGTATTCAGTGTTCAAGGAGGGGAAGGACACCCTTGTTGAATTTCCACAACAAACCTTGTTACACTAATGTAATGCCCTGAGAAGGAGCTCCCACCTGAGCCAAAGACATTAGAAGAAGCTCTTAGTGATGTGCACGTAGCAAAGCACACCACCTCCTTGACCGCCTTGGCCAGCGCAATGTACACTGCTTCCACGATGGAGGTGGCGATGCAGTCCTCTTTCCTGCTATACCACGGGACTGCTACGCTAGCTAGGAAGAAGACGTAGTCGGATGTGGACTTCCACTTGTCCACATTGCCAACATAGTCTTTATCCGTATAGCAGACCAGACGTAAGGGGTCTGTTTGTCCCTTGTCTTTGAACCTAATGCGTGCATGCCGTATCGCCCGCAGGTATCAGAAGATGCGCTTGACCGCTTGCCTGTGTAGTGGCCTTGGATCGGCCACGTACCTGCTCACTTGGCCCATTGCATAGACAAGGTCCGGTTGAATCGCCACCGCGGTGTACATGAGGCTGCCCACTGCCAAATGGTAGGGCACCCTTGCCATATCCTCCCACTCTTCTTTTGTTTGCGGCGCAATTGTCGTGATCAGTTCATAGGTCATGGAGACCGGACTGCCAACAGGTTTGCACTCCTCCATGCCGTACCGCTTTAGCACCTTGGCCACATATTTAGCTTGCCCCAGCTCAAGCGTACGCACCCTTCAATTCCGTGTGATGCTCAGCCCGTGGTGATACTCCAACTCCCCCGTGTCCAACATCTAGAATCTGTTGCTATGCTGCTCTTTCACATGATGTAGGCTTGGCAGATCCACTTAGCACAAATTCACGTCGTCCATGTAGAGTGCAACAATCTAATGGAACTTTTTTTCATGCCGCACAAACACAGTGTGATCCGACTCAGAACACTTGAAGCTGAGTTGTACCGTGAAGCTGTCCATGTACTGGTACCAGCATCTGGGCAAGTTTTTTAGCTCGGATAAAGACTTACACAGCTCGCACACCTTGCCCTCTGGAGCCTCCATTTCCTCTCGCACCTCCATGTGGATCTCTCTGTCTATGATGACGTTGAGGAAGGCCATCTTTACATCCACTTGGTGGAGCTCCATGTCTTTGGCAATTGCCATTACAAGGATTGCTTGAATGCTTCTGAGCTTGGCGACGGGAGCGGATGTCTCATCGTAGTGCTCGTCCTTGCGATGTGCGTATCCTCTCACCACTAGCCGCACGGTCCAAAGGGGATCAATGAAACGCAACCATCAAATCAGAGGCGGTGTCCATCAGGAAAAGTGATATATGGGAGCTGATTGACAGGCCAAAAGATGCTAAGGTCATTAGCTCAAAGTGGTTTTTTTGAAACCATGTTCACAAAGAAAGGTGTGGTTGACGACCTCTAGTAGCCCCTTATGCTCGTGGCTGTGCTTCATTGTGGATGTGCTCTGTGACCATGCCATAGGTGAGCTTTTCCTCTGTCCATCCTCCCAAGACCTTGATGAGAGGGCTCCAACTGTTAGGAAGGGCCACGAGGAGGCGCATCGCCTGCAGGTGTGTGTCGATCTTCCACCCCACGTCATTGCATTGTGAGGAGAGGGACTCGATTTGCTGCATGGCGGATATAACATCATCTCCCTCATTGATTCTCACTGTCAAGATTCCCTTCATCACAAAGATCATGTTCGCCAATGACTTGGATTGATGGATGCTGCGGAGTTTTTGCCAAGCCCTAGATGCCATCTTGCAGCCTTGAAAGAAGCCCCACTATAACTCAGACGTCCCGGACACCAGCAGCATGAGTGCCTCTGTGTTCTTCTTTACAAAGACCTCCTTGTACCCGACCGTTGTTGTTACTTCGTGGAGGAGTTCCATTTTCTTCACGACCTCTAGTAGCCCCTTATGCTCGAGGTCTAGCTCAAAGTGCCACCTCCATAGTCCAATGCCTGGGCCACCCGCATGCTTTTAGATGGGCTTCGTCTCCTTCTGCACCATTTGCACATTCTTCCACTCCGGGACCTCGGTGTTTGAGAGCGATTTTGTCCCCGATAGCACTTTTGTCTCGTGAAATCCATTAGTAATTTGTTAAACCAATCAAGGCCATGGGCTCGGAACCCTTTGTCACAAACCGTTCCTCGTGTGGTGGCAGTTTCGATGTACCCCGATGGGTCTGCACTGTGTTCGTGGCTGCTTTTATGGGGTATGAGTCTTAGCGTGAGCTTTCTGGTCTCCTCGCTCTACCGTACTGATGGGTACATTTGCTCAAATATCTTCTTTTCTTTCTCCTATCCATTCCATAGAAAACTATGGTTGTTTTGAGCGAGACACTTCCAAATGAAATATGGAATTCCGATTTTTTCTTCAGATTTTTGCTTGCATAAATATGTTGAATTTTGAGTTCACCCGTGATGTAGGACAGACACTTGATGAAGAAAACGAAAATACTTTGCAGACAACTTGACCTTTCCTGTCTATCTCTTGTGCAACTGAATCCGTGTGAAAGTTGGGCAAGGAATTTTTGTAAGGTTGCATGTAATCTGGCCCATGCCTTTGCGTGGAGCTCATTATGTACAGTTGTGTTGGAAGTTGGAAACTTTGAAACATGCTTGTTCTAAGCTCCACACTCCAACAATCCTCCACACTTGCACATTGGAAAGAGTTAACAAAAAACCTACTTTTGAACTGTCCCATTGAACAAGCACTGGAAGAAATCTTGAAGCCGAGAAATTAGGAGAATATAAAGAACACTAAATTGGAAATCAGAAGGTGAACGAATGTATCCATTAGTATGATATGCTTATGAGAGTATAAAGGAGATGTGAGACAGTCACTTTGTGAAGAGAATAAAACGACTTTGCATTAGTTGTTTTGGACATGGACACGGTTTGAAAATTTTGAGGGCTAGTCATGAGCTCTCCAACGCACCAAACCCCGCGTGATTTGGATCACCGTAGCTCCCGCCACATCAGCTAAAGTGTGGCATCCCAATCCAACTGCTCAGTCGGCGACGTACACCATGCCGCCCGCCGAGGCGCCCTCATACATAAAGTATCCATAAAAAACACCATTCCAGAGGCACAGATGTCCCTCACGCATTTGGGGTCTGTCTTGATGAGATAATCGTGGACCTTGGTGATGGGGATTGATGTGGTTTAAAACCCGTTCCCGGATCTACAATCGCTATATTAATGAAGTTGTCGAGTAACAAAACATACTTCTGAGTTTCGGACGTCGAGCCAGGTTTTTAGTTAAGTCCCTCAGTACAAAATTGCTCTCCTGACATCTGGCAAAATCACTCACCATACGCCTCGGCAGCCTTGTGGAACAAAGTTCCCAAATGGACACTTGTTACTCGTTCCAGTCGATCATTCAGTGATTGTGGAAGTGCGGCCGACTCCCAAAGCTGTCGCACACATCCCGGCTTTTGAAGCCCATACATCCCTCATTACATGTCTGATTCTGGTGAAAAAATTTCCATCAGATTAAAAAACTTGTCAAACTTTAGGAAAAATCCCCCATTTCAGTATGTGAGTAGTCTTTAAGCCAATGTATGCAACTGCGGGGATTTTCATCTCTCTAGCAGTTCGTCGGCACCTTCCGGCGCTGCACTTGGGCATGCAGAGGGGCAAATCTTCAATAAGTGGGGCAACCTCTCCAGGATTCAACTTGAAGACAAGCTCTCCATGTATGTGGTCAAGGAGTGAAGTGCACATGGACCACGTCTCAAGTGGCAGTCCATTTGGTGGGAGGCTTTGTGCGTCATCATCCATAGAAAGCACACCCAAAATGAAGAGGCGTAATGTGCCGTCTTCAAAATCAAGGACATTTGGTAGCTGGGTAAATCACTTGAGGCCTTCTTGAATGAATTCACCGCACTTGTAGAGAAATCACTAGGCTCAACAAAGGGTGGTGGTACCCAGACCTTCAAGTACCCAGAGTGCTTTCTACTGGTGTACTTGTATGATGGTCTTATTAATAAGAAGTTAAAGGATAAGACCACCACGACGACAACAGGCCAGGCTTGGACAAGCTGGAGAGAGCTGCATGACTATGAGTGGAGTATAATCAACAAACCAGAAGCATTTATCAGATGTACCATTGAGTGTGTATGCACAACAAAGTCGCGAAAAACGCATGGTCATTGTAGGGGCTAATGGGTCAGCCCAAAAATGGAGTAAAGTCGAGGGCAAGTAACACGCAAATTCTCCAGACAAGAGGATTGGTGGACACAAGGCCCGCAACCACAATCGCACTCACGACAATGATGTACCGTAGGCGATGTGTGAGTGTCGCAACACATGCTTCCAAAATGGAATCGGATGGAATTGCATGCAGCCGTGTCAGTTTAGGGCTCCGTGCCTTGAAGATGCAGGTGGTGGGCAAGAGGCCACGTCGTTGGTCACAGCTACGGCACCTAGTGGAGATGACATAGTAGGAGGCAAAAGATAGGGCCATGGACAAGGCCATGGTCGTGGCAATGGGCCGGCTATGGTAATAGACAAGGCCGTGGTGCGCTTTTTTTTCCACGCTTGGTTGATGTCAGTGGAGACCACTCAAGGAAAACACTAGATCACAAGTACAAGTTCATGTTTACAAATGCGGATTTCAGACAACTTTAGTTTTTCACAGGTTCAAACTTCTCTGTTGTTTTCTCCCCTCTTGCTGGACCTCATTATACACTTGCCATCCGACGTTGCCCAATAAACGTTGCATTCCTCGACAAGATGCATGATCAAACATGCTTAGTGGTAAAGACACCAACCAGTAGACAATAGTTTCTTGACGTAGTGATCGAAGAAAATGCCCTTAAATCAGTGAGTGCAATCACGTTTGTGATACCTTTGATCGACAATGACTAAAGCATTAAGTTTCAAAGACTATAAGGTACTAGCGAAATTCACATGTGCCGAGAAGATGTGGACTCAATTGGGTGAATCATGGGAATTACGATGTTCATCGTACAGATTATGTGTCTTCCACAAACAGGACTTGCCGTCGTCAGGCCTTTTCACTCATAAAATAGTGGACGTAACATTGTGATGTCATTTAAAGGACACCTAGCTGGTGATCCTGTAAAAATACTGGCTGACATAGGAAGGGACAACTCCTTTGTTAGCCTTGGCTTTACCCGACAGGTGGGCTTGAAGCAGGAGCCATCAGATGGTGCCCGTGTATTACATTAGTCCAACGAGAACGCGAGAGGCCAGACGCCAAATTAAATGATACCTTGCAAAAGAATGGGTTGAGCGAAATAGCTTGCCATGTAGTCCACTAAACCTTTTTATGAAAAGAAGGGACATTGGTTTGTGCATGTGCGTGGACTACTGGGCGTGGACCAAGCTAACGGTGACAGTTTGATTTCCCTTGTCACATATTCAGGACCTTATTGGCCACCTACAAGGACCAAAGGCATTCTTATCCTTGGATTTTTCTCGGGCTGTAGCGTACGAGCCATTTTGAGGATTAGAAATGGTCCACAAATACTTAACATGTTTTCCGGGGACTCGAGGCTCATCCCTGGAGTGTCCTCTGCCGTAGAATAGTCTACCGGCTAGAGTCCGGGTCGACCCTAGCCGGAAAGATATAGTTCATGTGGATTTAAGGCAAGAGGAGCACCGCGATGGAAGATCCATCGCACCACTCCTCCACTCCCATAATGACTATAGGGTCATGTTTTCATCGTGGCAACGTCACATGGAAGATGTAGGATTAGATTGCATGTTTACAAATATGCTCTATGACGACCCTGCTTATTTGTGGCGCAATTCGTCTCAGCCAAAATTGCCGAGGCGACCGTTCGCCCCCCTCTTGGGCTACACATTCCGAGGGCTTACATTCTAGGTTCAAAAGTTGGTCGCAAAACAGCCCACAACTAATACATTGGTATCAGGGCCAAAGCTTCCACGAATAGGAATTGGGTCAAATTCGCTCTGATGTTATATGCGGACATGGACGGACAGCTTTAGCCGTCGGTGCAATACATTGTGAGGGAAAAGAAAGTGTTTTGCCGAGTTCGTCTGAACGCCACCCGATTGTCAGAAAGGTCGAGAGACCAAACACCGTCCGACCGGCGGCGAGGAGGAGCCGAGAACTCGGCGCCAATGAGCAGTGAAACACCCCCTGGTGCGAGCGAGCTCGCATCTAATAGCACGATAGCCCTAAGCAAGCGCACGGGGAGCGATCCTCCCCCTCCCCCTCGCCATGGGGCAATGGTCCAAGGAGGGCGAGATATGTTCTCCATCCCCCCCCCCCC
>SZWC01016868.1:16786-54286 GCA_023375785.1 Penium margaritaceum
TCCATCTCACCGAGGAACTCGCCACCGCGATCTGATCGGAAGGTGTGTAGCGTGTGGCGGGACTGACGCTCAGCCATCACGAGCCAGAGCCAAACCGCACGGGCGGCGTCGCTCTTCTGACGCAGACTGTAGACCCACCGCATCCGGGTGAAGTCATCAGTCAGTGTCAGAACATATCGGCCCCTCTCGGACACGGACTCAACCGGGAGAGGACCAAGCAGGTCCGAGTGGACCAACTCGAGGGGTCGCAGTGCTCGTGAACGCGAATCAGGGTAAGTGCACCGGTGCATCTTACCCTGAGCGCAAAAAGGCAGTCGGTCTTGGGTGGCTTCTCGAAAGAAGCCACGTCAAGACCAAGAGCGGGCTGTGTCCGGATGAGCTTCGACACAGTGTCGGAGCCCACGTGACACAGACGTCGGTGAAGCAACCTCTGGTGGTCTGGGGATAGAACACAAGTGACAAAAATGTGACCAGAGGACGTAGGGGAGCGAGGGGAGGACGGCCGAGCAATGCGAGACAGGTCATCAACGACTGAAGCACGCAGGACAATGCTACGGGTTTCAGAAGCAGTCACAGTCGCCGAATCAGCAGTGTGCTCAACAGAGAGACCCATCAGAGTGCAAGCACGCACAGATAGCAGGCTGAGCTCAAGATCAGGTACAAATAGCACGTCAGAGAGATACAAGGGGCCAGACGGACCATCGAAACACACAACCCCAACACCGTGGACTGGCAAGGACTGACCAGAGCCTGTGCGAACAGAACGAACAGTCGTGACGGGACCAAGGACCATAAAGTCACTGCGACGACACGTCATGTGGTGAGTGGCACCAGAATCGATGATCCAAGTGTCACTGGGGTCACGACCGGTGGACTTCACTGTACAACGAGCAATGGAACACTCGGCATCAGAGGGACGCTGAGCCGTCAGTGGGACGGAACGATGTACATCACGAAGGTGAGCCTCATGGATCCAGTCTGTGCAGTCAGGCCCATCCTCATCACATGCGGACTGTGCTCCCCCACACGTATCATCACGAGTCACGAAGGCGGACGAACAAGCAGTCTGTGACCCACTCGACGATGACAACACACTCGCACCTCCCTGTAAGCGAAGCGCTAGAAGATGACGTAGCTCTGCGATGGTGCGGTCACATGGGTCTGGATCACTGCTGCTCGCTGGCGAGGACGTAGGAACAGCTGCAGTCGTAGTCGCCGCGCGTCCCGAGGAGTGTGCAGACAACGTGCCGAGCGCGGTACGAGCAGCATTGGCCGCTTGAAGTCCACGGGTGATGCGCCCCCAGTCAAGCGGCTGCTGGCACTCGGTGTAGCGATGGGCACCTCCACAGTTGTAGCAGTGGACAGAACGCCCACTGCTACCACTGGATGACGACTGCTGCTGGCCCGATCCGCGCTTCCTGTTCTTCTTCTTCCCCTGGGCGGCTGCTGCGACGCCCTGCGTCTGCGTGGGTGTAGACGGGGTCGAGGAGGAGGAGGAGGATGAGGTCGTGGTGGAGATGGATGAGGGTGACTGCAGGATGGAAGATGGTGGTGAGGCGACGACTGCTGCAGCGAGGGACGTCTCCTGATGTGCTACTGCGGCCTCGCGGGTCGACGTCACCTGGAGGGACAGCTGATGCGCCCAAGGGAGTAGCTGCATGGAGGCCGAGAAGGGCTCGAGAACGGCGTTGCTGTACCGGTCAAAGATGTCAGTGTACTCCAGGCGAACTCCGAGCATGATCGCCCAGAGTGCCCACAGCTGTGTGCTCCCTGAGGTACCCAGGTGCGTGTAAATACGCATGGCGCGTCGCAAGTAATCCGCCGCAGGCTCTACTGGTCCCTGACGAAGCGAATGGAAAGCGCGGATGTGGGACGCACGCGTGGCGTGCGTCTCTGCGGCCAGTAGGGACAGCGCCAGATCCCAGCCTCCACGAGGATCAGCTCCGGTGCCTGTGCCAGCCTCGCCAAGGAAGGGGCGGAAATCGACGACAGTCTCGCGTGGCATAGCGTAGAGAAGTCCTCGCATGGCCTGGGCAGCTGTCGACACCTGTGCTGGGTCTATAGTCTGGTATGGGCTGTGGTAGTAAGGCCAAACTCCCTCGGAGGTGGCCCACACCTGAAACAGGATCTCCCAGCAGTCAAACCCATCCTCGCTGATGTACCGTGGGGGTGGTGCCTCAAAGTCCTTTGGCTGCCGCTCCGTGGGAAGAGCAGCCGCAGGCTGAGGAGGGCGAGAGACAGGGAAGAAACCTGGAAGTGGGTGATCACCGAGAGAAGGAAATGACGGTCGTATCGGAGACACAGGTGGAGGTCACATACCCGTCTGCAGCTGACGGAGACGCTCCTGTAGAAGACGGATCTCCCGCTCCTGGCTCGTCATCAAGGAGGTCCTCAAGTGGTGGAGAGACTGCGCCAGGAGGTGCGGGAGGCGGAACCCCGGTCATGGACACCCGGGTCGAGTACTGTGCGGATGCCACAAGACCGACAGCTCCCCCAGAAGTTCGCGCAGAAGCCGTGGACTGAGCACGTAGAAGCTCTGTCAGCGTGCGAATCGAATCAGTCTGCTCTCGCTGCAGACGACTCATCTCCTCCTGCTGGCTGCGTAGGTCTGCGATAGCCTGCGAGCCAGGGCTGAATACCTCTGGAGAGGAGGAGGAGGGACCAGCTGGCACCTTGTCCTTGTCGTCGGGCGAACTCATGTCGCCGCTCACTATGGGACGACAGGTCAAGGTTGTTGGATTTCAGTACCGTCTCCGTTTCTCGAGGAGTTGCAATGCTGGCAACTTTCGACCTTCCGGCCAAAAATTTGCCTAAGTATGGTGCTGACGTCAGCAGGTGGTTGCTGACGTCAGCACGACTTGATGACGTCAGCAAGCAGAATGCTGACGTCAGCGTCGACGCTGACGTTTTTTTTTTCTTTCTTTCGCTCGCGGTTCTGCGCGAGCGTGCAGCCGCCTAGTGGCGGCTGCGCGGAGGCTGCGCGGAAGCTGCACGGCAGCTTCCGCCCAGCTGCTGCTGCAGCTGCGTGGGCAACTGCAGCAGCAGCTGCGTGGCTGCGTGCGCAGAGGTGGCGGCAGCAGCTGCACGCTGCCGCTGCTGCTGTTGCTCGCTGCAGCAGCAGCTCGCTGCCGCCGCCGCCCGCTGCTGCTGCTGCGCTGCCGCGCTACTGCGCTGCTGCTGCTGCTGCGCTACTGCGCTGCACGCTGCTGCTGCTGCCGCTGCTGCCGCTGCCGCCGCTGCCGCTGCTGCTTCTGCTGCTGCAGCTGCGCTGCGGCTGCTGGTGCTGCTGCCGCCGCTGCGGCTGCTGTTGCCGCCGCCGCCGCTGCGGCTGCTACGCTACTGCTGCCGCCGCTGCTGTTGCGCTGCTGCTGCCGCGGCTGCTGTCACGCTGCTGCTGCGGCTGTGGCTGCTGCGCTGCTGCTGCTACTCAGCTGCGGCGGCTGTGGAAGCAGGGCTGCTGGCACCGCCGCTGCCACGCCCCTCTGCGTGATGGTACGCGTCGCTGCTGCTGTCTCTGCAGCTGCGATCTCACGTTGACGGCGGTCGACCGTCTCCAACGGGTCCCAGAAGATCTGCTGCAGCGGTGACTCTCACTGCTGCTGCTCTTCTGCGTCTCTGCTGCGCAGCTCGGTGAGATCTGTCTCACAGCTCTGATACCATGAGAAACTGCTAGGAAGCTTCCTAGCCTTGCTGCTGCTGACGTGGCGACACTGTCCAGTCAGCTGACGCACTAGCAAGCAGGCAGGTGCAAGAAACAGCAAGGTCAGGCTAGGGAGACGCGCAAAGTCTCATAAGCTTCAATAGCTTAGTAAATGCAGAGAGAAATGACAACTGACAGGTCCAGGGCATAAATACCTGCGGCGGCGCACGGCGGGTGTCGCACGCGGCAGTCCAACAGCTGTCCTAAAACCGGCCCAAAACCACTGTTTTGGCCGTAACTCTGCGCACACATGTCAGAATCCTACGCCGTCTGAACCTAGACGTGCAGAATCAAAAGACGCACGCAACGACTGGTCACATGCATGCATCCGTTGACTGACAGCGAGTATATAATGCAAAAACATGCAAATGGGCCTCATGGCCAATCCACCGAAAGGCGCCTGCAAGACGTAGAAGGCACAGCAAGGAGTCCCGGTGACATCTGGGGCTCTGGAACAGTGGTCGGTCAGCTCCAGACGGGTAGTCCGCCGCCTGTCGTCGCGCCGGTGTCACCAGGGCCGCCTGCCTCAGGGATCTGCACAAGTATGGACACGGCCGAGTGGTCACAGTAAACTGTACAGGAACGGCACAAAGCACAACAGATGGTTCATACATATGAGTTTGTTACGCCAAGCACAACGTAGGTGGTTTACATGGATGAAAGAAACTCTGAGGATTTTGGACAAGTGGATAATCCATTGAAATCAATAAATGTACTCTCGTTGCAATTTTTTAGTGATTTTATTACGTATATAAAATTTCGATAATAGGCATGATGCATATGTTGGGTCCTCAACTCTCGAGCCGAGCGACGTGTGCAAGGTCACGCCGTGAGTGGTGTTATGCCGAACGGAGCATAGATGGTGAACAGGTAGAAGCCACGAGGAAGAGAACGAAATATAATTTGGGAAACTTGAGCAATTTATAATAATTGACAAGTGTACTTTGATGACAAGTGTCGAAATTATCAAACATATATAAAGAAGTGTCGAGTTACAAATGGGACATACTCACGGTCATTGGGTCGATTGTCGAGCGACTTTTGGAGTCGTGTCATGAGCGGTCGGGTTCGAGAAACTCCGCCAAGAAATCGATGGTCTTCAAGAATTGACGGTGAAGATGGAAGATGCATCTGTATAAATCCAGATTCGTCTCAGTGCATCGAGAAGTCAACCGAAAGGAAGTGATACTTCTGCCGTGGATTCCAGAGAGTGGTCGAAGTTTTCACAAGGTTCAGGAAGATTCAATGGAAGCGAGGGTAGTTGGCTGGTTTGCCCTCCAGCGTCAGAGTGAATATCGCAGTCCAGCAACGCGCTGGTTTGTTTGTGTAATCATAGAGATGCTCACTCGGAAATATTAGGGACTCGTTTACGTCGGGTACCTAACACTTTGATGTTGATAGCTTACTGTGACCTCTCGGCTCACTTCCACTGCCTTGCAGACCCTTGATGAGACAGAGGACACAAAAGAATGGGGGAGGAAACGTGAGTCCGACAACTGTAGAGCAACTGCAACCAACCACCAAATACGCATCCACCTTCACCATGCGTGCTGGATTTCCTTCTAGAGTGCTCGTACTTTGTCTGAAAACAATCCGCTTCTATACTTGTTCGTGTTTGCACTATGGTGGTTTGGTGACCTAGTTTGGTGCTAACCGTAGACCAATGGTAATTTGGCCAGGCACAGTTTAGGACCAATCTCAGATTGTGGGCACGTGGGACGCGAGAGAGCTTATGTCCATGTATTCGATCGAGCGCCGGCGAGCTCCCACTCGCCGGCCGACGAGTGGGCTCGGATAGCAAGCTCCAACCCGTAGCTCCACTTGCTCACTCTTTCACTCTTCACTATTACGATACAACTCCGTTTTGACTTCCGTTTTTTTGTTGAAACCACATGGTTGACCTCCACACATGTACGTAATGGAAGAGGGATAGGTCGAGTCTGTTTTGGTATCAGAGCGGAGAAGCCATTGCTCATCACACACTGCGTGAGACACGCGCTTTGGTCCTAGGAGGGCCCGCCGAGCAGCAGCCGCAGCGACGGCTGCTCAGAGCAGCAACAGTGTGCAGCAGCAGCTGCACTTGCATTTGCGCAAGCGCCAATCGTAGCAGCAGTTGCACACATTAGGAACCGCAGCTATTGCGGGACGCAACAGCACGCGACAGCGGCTGCCGACGGCTGTAGCAGCGTGTAGCACTCGTAACAACAGCTACTGCAGCCGCAGCAACAGCAACAACCATGCGAGGAGGCAGCTGCAATAGCGGTGAGGCGCAAGAGCGAACGACAGCAGCAGCCACTAGTTGTAGCAATGGGCAGCAGCCGTGGTGCCGGTTGTTGTGGCCACATCGGCAATGGCATTGCTAGTTGCAGAGAGCAGCAACTATAGCGGCGGCAGTGTGCATTAGCGGATAGCAGTGGCTGCCAACAGCTGCAGCAGCAGGCACGGCTGTAGCGTGGCTGCGACGATGGGCCGCAGCAGCCGCTAAGTGCTACGATAGAATGTGACAGTTGTAGTAAGTTTGCTACACCAGGTTGTAGCACCAGCCATCCACAAGAGCGGAAACCATCACTTATGGTGGCGGCAATAGCAACGGCAGCAGCAGCAGTAATAGGTGATGTCATTCTGCTGTCGGGTCTCCTCTGTTATTCCCCTCCCCCTACTGGTTGGGCTCCCCTCTATTCCTAGGCTGGGGAGGGTCGGATTTAGGTACCCACAGGCGTTCTCACGGCCTCCCAGGATTTCCCACGCCTACTGGGGTATGGGAAACGCTGCCAAATTGTTTTTGGCAGCGTGGGAGGGAGGATCTCTCAATGACTCCCAAGGAGAAATTGGCTTCGACGCATTTCCCACGCCCACTGGGATGGGGGAAACGCCGCCAAAAAAAATTTAGCAGCCTGTGGGAGGGTCCATCAACAGCTCCAAGACTGAAATACGCCTTGAGACAGATCCCACGCCCACTAGGGCAGGGAAAATGCTGCCAAACAATTTTGGCGATGTCTGACATCCAACGTCAGCGTCATTGGCAGTAGTTTACGCTTGTTAAACCCCACGTAGTCCTATGTCAAAGCACACACCGGTCGCAGTCGGCAGTACCAAATCCACCATGCATGGTGGCGGTGCTTCCTCCGGTGTGGTTGGCAATGCCCAGGCACGACGCTAGACAAATCTCTGTCTAGTCCTAGCGCACTGGCACAATGCCTACGCGAGCTACGCAAGCAGCACGCTCAGCAGGCTAAAGAGACGACCAAGTAGATGGCCAATCTATTCATAGTCTTTCATGACACGGTCTAACCACAGGAGCATTAGCAACAACAGCGTCAGTAGAAGCTAGTCCGGGATGTTGTGCACAAGGACAAGATGACAATCGAGAGTGCAATCGTAGCTGACATCGATGCAGATCTGGGAGCATTCCATGCGGAGCCATCCGACAACCTTCCCGAGTTGGATTCGAATGCCAATGACGAGGAAGGCATTTTACGCCTACGTCTTGCACTGTTGGAAAAGCGGCGTCGGACTCACTCAGCGCACAAAGCAGCACTGTGCAGCAAAACAGGCCCAAGCGACACTTTCACGGTAATCAGACACCCAACTTCCCTTGAGGACCAGATGCTCTGCATGAGCCAAGTTTTGAGGGAAGATCCTCTGTCACTGTCAGTCGAGCAAGCTGTTACGACACCTTTGCCGACGGCAAAGCCCCCAGAGTGGTTTGAGACTGACCCTCTCGCCTATCGACAGAAGACAGCTACACCACCTAAGAGCCATAGTTCTACATGTGGGATGTCAGCGAGTGGGAGCATCGACTTACAATCGACTCCGCAGAGGCTACCGTCACAGTTGGCCCTCAGTCTGTGGTCTATGCTTTAACGACACGCAGCGAAGCTGCGATGGTCCCAGACCCCAGTGTAGTGGGAGTGACGCCATATCCCAGCACACTACGCCAGGCCCTGGCCGGTCCCGATGCGGTACTCCGGCGCGTAGCATGCGAGGCTGAGCTGGCAACCATCGATGAACATGGGGTTTACGACCTTGAAGACCTGCCGCGAGGACGGAAGGCCGTTTAGGCCAAGTGGGTCTTGCGGAAGAAGCTTAAGCCGGACAACTCAGATGACTGATACAAAGCACGACTGACTATGAAAGGATTCTCTCAGGTGGAAGGGATCAACTTCACTGACACCTTCGCACCTGTTGGACGCATGACCACGACCTTTGGCCTGCTGTCCCAAGTAGTCAGGCACGAATGGGAACAACACCAGATGGATGTCAACAACACATTTCAGCATGGAAAGCTGGATGAAGAGATCTACATGGCCCAACCCCCAGGATTTGAGGATGACAGTGGCCGGGTGTGGCGGCTGCGGAACGCATTATACGGCCTGAAGCAGTCACCTACGTGCTAGGAAAAAGAGATCACCGCCACGCTCCTACGATCCGGCTATGTCCAGAGCACGACAGACCCATCATTTCTTCTCACCCAGGCTCCTGCGCCACTCACGGCCATCCTGGTCTACATTGACGACCTTTTGATCGCTTCGACCGATCTGAAGGCTGTTTAGGCAGTCAAGGAAGTGCTACAGTCGACGTACAAAATGAAAAATCTAGGAGAGGCTATAGTGTTTCTGGGCATGCAAATTGTGTGTGGTTGGCGGATACTCTTGGTCCATCAGGAGCGGTACGCTCTCACTCTGGGGGAGCGTTTCACCGAGCTACTTAGCGCCGTGCGCACGACGTCGACTGTGATCAACCCTGATGGCCAGGACGCTCTGAAGGTCATTGATCCAACAGATCTGGTGGAGCTACTTGACGTGACCCTATACTTGCGAGTAATTGGCTTGCTCATGTACCTAGCCACGACGACACAACCAGACATAGCCTACACTATCAACCTATTTCTGTAATTATCATAGGCACCGCATAGGCGGGTTATGGAGGCTGCAGTCCGGTGCATGCAGTACGTTGTATCCACCGCCCGCATCAGACTTCAATACCATGGGCAGGCCTCTGTGGTCCTTGACGGGTACACAAACAGTGAGTGGGCATGAAGCCTAGATGCCAAGAGTCGCATTGGCTACGTCTTCCTCGTTTGAGGGACTATCGTCTCATAGCGCAAAGGCAAGCAGGGTTGCATCGCTTGTAGTACCATCGAAGCAGAGGTTGTAGCTCTAGGTGTGGATGCGACCGAGAGAGTGTGATTAGTGCATCTTTTCCATGAGGTATATCAGTCCATACCCCTATTGTGCATTTTTTAAATCCGGAAGAGTGCAAAGGCAATCATGGAGAACTCTGATGTGTTCCATGCATGCACAAAGCACATGAATGTTGAGTACCATTACATCCGACATCTGGTGGATCGAGGTGACATTCAGGTCATGTGGGTCGGCACTCACTCTTAGCGAGCTGAATTCTTTACAAAGGCCATCAGCCGTACAAAGTTTCTTGTGTCTGTATGTTCTGTGGGACTACATCCTACCTGTGCTATGGACTGACCTCTGGTCTTGTGCTACATCCGTTGTCGTTTACCATCGACGTGTTTGTTAATCCTCTCAGTATATATTTTTCCTTCCGGTGTGGACATGAGTGCGCAGGGCATGCTGACCAAGAGAGTGGAGGCGACACACAGTGAGCCTCTGAGTCACGCTGGACCGCCGCAGACCATTGGACGTCTCTCACGTGCTTGCCTCCCTCTCACAGCATTGCCCTGATAGGTTCCTTGTGAAACCTCTGACTGTCCTCAGATTTACAGTGTGGTACACTTCTCGAGAACCTAGATTAGTCCTAGTTTAGTAAGTAACTTTACTTGGGATTTCGGTGGAAACTGTGGACTGGGAGCATGTGCCCCGATTTGGTGACACTCGAGGGGTTTGCCCTCGCTCGAGCCTGTTGTGCTTGAGCGAGGGCCGACGGGTGAGTCTCGCTAATTGAGACTCACCCGCTTGAGCTCCTAGGTGTTCAAGCTCGACACTTAGCCTAGACTAGCGTGGATCCATGGCGACCACAAATCTGACCTAAGCTTCCTGCACACTTGACCATTTCATGTCAAATCAGTTGCAATGGATTCGTAGCTAGTTTCTCATGGTATCAGAGCGTCGTCCTAGGCCTGCTAGCGACGTATAGAGGCGGCGCCGAAGAAGAAAGGAGGCGGCCGGGCCACACGCGGATTTGGATCTGCGCAGCCGCCACAAAAAACGGGTCGCGCACGCGGCTGAGGGCCATCGAGGACTCTTCCCCAGGCTGCGCGCGGATAGCTGAGGCGGCAGAAGGCAAGGGGAAGCTTGCGAGGGCGAGAGAGGTGTGGGAGGGAGTGCCCAAGCGCCAACCCGCCACCTAGAGGCGGAGGCGGGGTCCCTTGGCCCACAGACCAGCCAGAGCAGGTCACAGGTGGCCTAATAGGGTTCCTTGGACCAAGACAAGGAGACGCCACGAGCTAAGGGCTCGCGACTGAAAACTGGGCCCGAAGTGGGCCCGGCGAATTGCTGCCGAAATTCCGTCGGTCGGCAACGAGAAGGGCCAGGGCTCACGGCGCCGTCCTAGGACGTGTTAGCACACCAAGAACCATGAGCCAAGCGGGTTCAGTGCCGGAGAGGCAAGGCGAAGGCAGTGGAAGCGGCGGTGCATCCGGTGGAGCCGGCGTAGGTACCGGTGTCGGGGCTAGTGGAGGAGCCGGCATAGTGACAGTGACATGGGAGGATCTCAGCAGGGAGATGACTCAAAAGGACCTGACGCCGCCCGTCCTGGGCTCGCGTGACTTCTTCGCGTGGAAAGACGTTTTCCTTGCGTGGGCGGCGGAGCACGGGTTAGAGGAGTTATACCTCTCTCCCTCGAGCGATGCAACTGAGGACCGCGTCCTACTGCGGGCCTTCAACGCCCTAGTCCGGGCGCTGCCCGACGACCAGTCTTATGCCATCCGTCACTTCCGCTTTGGAGGCAAGGGGGAGGACCCAGCGGACCCTCGCAGCAAGGCTCTGCGTCCTCATGAGGCATGGCAGCACCTAGCTACGTGTCACAAGGAACGGGGCATGGCGCTTGTAATCTCCCTCCGCGACCGACTCAAAAATCTGTACCCAAAGCCAGGGGCACCGATAGCCGAGTATTGGGATGCAGCAATGTAACTCCGCCGCCGTATTCTCGGGCTCGGACCTCCATGCTCCGTGCTTGAATGGCTCGACCCCGTCCCGCTGCACCTTGGAGAACCCTATAGGGAGTTCCGGTGAGGGCTTCTGCGGCGTCTACGGGTGACCGACATTGAGAACACCGACCTCGCGGAGGTTTTTGAGGAGCTGCGCCATTACGAGGACATCCTCCGTGGCGAGGCCCGAGAGGCCACCACCCCATCACCCAACGCCTTTGTGCATCAGTCCTCACCGGGTGTTCCTACCAACTCTGCTCAGGGAGGAGGTAGAGGCGGAGGAGGTTGGGGACAGGGAGGTACAGGCACCCAGCCTGGTGGGGGTCGAGGTCATGGTTGGGGTGGGGGTGGACAGCGCACCTGTAACTACTGCTGCAAACCCGGTCACTTATGGCTTGCGTGCCCAGACCTCCAGCGTATCATGACGCCGTCACAGCAGCATCAGTCGCAGCAGCGGTTCACAGCCCCACCATTTCGTCCACAGTTTGGACAGCAGCCGCAGCCACCAGTATGGTCCACACCTATGACCGCTGGACCTCGGGCACAGATGCCCTTCGGCGGAGTCACCTACATGCCATCTCCGGTGCAGTTTCTGGTGGGTCATTTGCCCTATCAGGGGCCACTCCCTTTCTACCAGGATCCCTTCTACGTGCCGCCGAACTCGGCCGTCCTAGTTCCCGCACCCAAGTGGGAGCAGCGCATCTACACGGATATGGCCACGTCGCAGCAGCCCACGGTCGGAGCTCCTGCTGCTGGGTGGACGGCGCCCATGGAGCTGCAGCCTCCAGAACCAATGGCGATGCCACAGTCGCCAGGTCAGCAATTGGTGCATACGCATGTCACCATGTCACACTCACTTCCCATGCATGAATGGTTGTTTGACATTGCTGCCTCGCATCACATGTCGTCACACCGCCAACTGTTTGTATCATTGTATGCTGCACATGATGTGGAGGGTATGAAGACAGGGTCTGGGGAAGTGTTGGAGGTGGAGGGTGTGGGTACAGTAGCCTTGGAAGCACCTGGGGGCGTTCTATGGCTGACTGGTGTGTTGTACGTGTCCAAGTTGAAAGTGAACCTTTTGTCTGGGGGGCAGCTAGACCGTCAAGCAAACATGTCCACTCTAACACAGAAGAAACGATGCATGCTTTTTGATGCTGCTGGGATCATGTTGGCTCATGGGCCATTGCATGTGGACATGCTCTACCACCTCACTCTGTTCCCACTGATCCACACGGACTCACACAGACCACAGACACATGTCATCACAACAATGGACGACAAGCACAAATATTTACTACACCGCCGCCTTGCACACATCAACACTGACCTTGTCACGGACATGATCAAGCACACGACAGCACGTGGGCTCTTGCCCACAGACTGCCCACATGGTCTCAGCACAGATGCCTGTCTTGACAATCAGGAAGGTAAGGCTCACAGACAGACATTTCCCAGGTCAGAGAAGGTATGCAAGGCCCCTCTTGAACTTGTTCATGCAGACCTGACAGGACCCATGCCGGTGTCCTCTGTCTAGTATGGGTCCCAATACATTCTCACACTGACAGACGACTACAGCCGCTTTCGTTGGGCATTCCTGCTGAAGACAAAAGCGGATTCCCAACGTGCCATGGCTGAGTGGATACCTCTTGCTGAGCGGCAGACGGGCTACAAACTGCTGAAACTGCACACAGACAGAGGAGGAGAGTTCATGGGTATTTTAACCGTTGAACTGAAAACCAAAGGTATAGAGCATCAGACCACTGCTCCCTACACTCCACAACAAAATGGTGTGGCCGAAAGGTGGCACAGGACTCTTGGCGATACCTTGCGTAATCTACTGAATGAGTCTGGCCTGTCCTTTGGTTTCTGGGAAGAAGTCATGAAATACGCGACGTGGGTATGGAACAGGGTGCCACAGGGCCCCTACCCAAGTCAATGACACCATGGGAGCGGTGCTTTGAGGAAAAAGCTGACCTGAGGCCAGCGCGGGTGTGGGGCACCATGGCATGTGTGTGGCTTGCACAGCCCCAAAGAGAGCATAAACTCAATACACGAGGTCGGTGGTGTGTCTTTGTAGGAGTCACACATGCGTCCAAAGCATGGCGCTTCTGGGACCCGATGCATCATCACTTCCTAGAAAGTAGGGATGCCTCGTTTTTGGAACACATGCCATATCGACAGTTCCGCACCTTGCATCATGTCCCACACATCACCCTTCCAGAGCAGTATCCAGACTATGTGAGTGTGCCTTTATTCATGTCTCACACACCCACTGTGTACACAGAGCCATCACGGCAACAAGAGAACACAAGAGAAACATCACCGGTACCCACAGATCTGTTGACACCTACTGACCTACACAGCACAGAATCCAGTGCTCCCCATATACCGCCCGGGCTCCAGTCCCAAGGGTATCAGAACAGCACAGAGAGGACTAAAACACCATCGCCACAGCCAGTGCGTCGCTCCTCGCGTAATGTAGCACGTGTGAATTATCGACAGTTCTATCACAAAGCCGGACCTGTGAATGTGGATCACACCATTGTTGAACCTCAAACCCTTGCTGAGGCCAGGGGGCGCGTGGATGCGTCTGAGTGGGAGAAGGCTATGGTAGCCGAGGTGAACGCCCTTTTGGAGTATGGGGTGTTCGAGCTCGTTCCGCTGCTACCCGGGCGGAAAGCCATCGACGTCAAGTGGGTATATAAACTCAAAATGAACTTGGCTGGACTCATCGAAAAATACAAAGCAAGACTGGTTGCAAAGGTTTTTCACCAAGTACCAGGTCAAGACTTCACAGACACCTATGCACCAGTTGGGAAGTACGGAACGAGCTGAGCACTGCTGGGTGTAGGGGCTCATGAGGATTGGGAGAAAAATCAAATGGATGTAAAGAACGCCTTCCTCAATGGCCCACTCGAGGAAGAGCTGTATGTCAAGCAGCCAGAGGGATTTGATGATGGTACAGATCGCGTGTGGCTGCTCCTCAAGGCCCTATATGGACTCAAGCAAGCCCCACGCTATTGGAACAAGGAAATTTGGTGCACTCTTGCCTCGGGAGGGTTCATCCAAAGCGTGAGCGATACCTCTCTCTTCGTGCATTGGGATCATGGCCTCCCAGTTGCCCTGCTTGTGTATGTGGATGATCTGCTTATCTTGTCACCCTCTCTTTCCCTCATCACAAAAACAAAAAAACTGCTCACCACGGACTACAGCATGACCGACCTGGGTGACGCAACAAATTTCTTGGGTATGGCTATCACAAGGGACAGGGCTGCTCACACACTGAGCTTGCATCAAGGACGGTTCATTGCACACCTCACGACACGCTTCCAACACTTGGTACATCATCTTCCACGACAGCATTCACCAATGAGCCCTGATGTGTATGCACACCTCCTGGATGCAAACACCACTGACTATGGACCGGACAGTGATCCCACACTCTACATGCAAATCACTGGCAGTTTGTCATATCTTGCCTCCACCACACGCCCAGACATCTCATGCGCAGTCAATGTGCTTGCACAGTTCAGTCAACAACCTAGAAGTACACATCTGAAAGCATTGCTGCAGTTGCTGCGCTATGTGATGGACACAGCTGAGCTTGGTTTGGTCTTTGCCCCCTCTGTGAGTCCCATGTTGGATGGGTACTGTGACAGTGACTATGCACGTGATCGTGGGGCTCGTAGTTGTGGTGGTTATGTGTTTCGAGTGTGGGGAATGGTAGTGTCGTGGCAGAGTGCAAAGCAGTCCTGTGTGGCATGAAGTGTGGCGGAAGCGGAGTACATGGCGTTGGGTGAAGCCGCATGTGAATGCATTTTGTTGGCACGACTGCTTGAGGAATTGGGACTGCACACTCATGCCATAGCACTGCATAGCGACAGCTCTGCCGCACGTCGCATTGCAGCAAATGATGGTGTGTTGCACCCTTGCACAAAGCACATTAGTGTAGAGCACCACTTTGTTCGAGAAGCAGTCGAGGCAGGTGCCGTCCAAGTGTGCCCCATCAGTGGCGATGCTCAGCTGGCTGACTTCCTCACCAAGGCACTCCCATCTCCTACACTTTATCATCAGCTTGCGCACCTTGGTTGCATCCCCAGCGCACTCGCGTCCAAGGGGGTATGTTAATCCTCTCTGTATGTATTTTCCCTTCCGGTGTGGACATGAGTGCGCAGGGCATGCTGACCAAGAGAGTGGAGACGACGCAGAGTGAGCCTCTGAGTCACGCTGGACCGCCGCAGACCATTGGACGTCTCTCACGTGCTTGCCTCCCTCTCACATCATTGCCCTGATAGGTTCCTTGTGAAACCTCTCACTGTCCTCAGATTTACGGTGTGGTACACTCCTCGAGAACCTAGATTAGTCCTAGTTTAGTAAGTAACTTTACTTTGGGTTTCGGTGGAAATTGTGGACTGGGGGCATGTGCCCCGATTTGGTGACACTCGAGGGATTTGCCCTCGCTCAAGCCTGTTGTGCTCGAGTGAGGGCCGACGGGTGAGTCTCGCTAATCGAGAATCACCCGCTTGAGGTCCTAGGTATTCAAGCTCGACACTTAGCCTGGACTAGCGTGGATCCATGGCGACCACGAATCTGACCAAAGCTTCCTGCACACTTGACCATTTCATGTCGAATCAGTTGCAATGGATTCGTAGCGAGTTTCTCAGTGCTTGTGCCGCTGTTTGCATCAGTGTTGTTATGTCCATGGACCTGTTCACCACGTGGTCATGGGGGAGTGATGTTGCGTACATAGCTTACTGTGACCTCTCGGCTCACGTCCATTGCCTTGCAGACCCCTGATGAGACGGAGGATACTGAAGACTGGGGGAGCGGACACGCTTCCGACGGCTGCCGAGCAGCAATAACCAGCCGTCGGATACGCATCCACCTTTTGCCATACGTGCTGGCTTCCCTTCTAGAGTGTCCGTACTTTGTCTGAAAACAACCAGCTTCTCTACATGTTCGTGTTTGAAATGTGGTGGTTTGGTGACCTAGTTTGGTGCTAACCATGGACCAGTGGTAGTTTGGTCAGGCACATTTTAGGACCAATCTCAGTTTGTGGGCACGTGGGATGCGAGAGGACTTATGCCCATGTATTCCAAGCGAGCGACGGCGAGCTCCCACTCGCCGGCCGAAAGGTGGACTTGGATAGCGAGCTCCACCTCGTAGCTCCACTAGCTCACTCTTCCTCCCCATTTAGTCGCGAGGTCCCGCGGCGCATACCGATGTAATAACCATCGATTAGGTGATCGACGTCTCGAAGGTTGTCAAAAGGGTTCTCAACTGTTGTACGCGGCATCATAGCCATGCCGCTTGACAAGATATTCTGTTGTTTTTCCTTGACCTTGATGGCCGAGGATGTCCTCGATGACGTATTTTGTGTCCTCGTCTCCTTGAATGGGAGGAGGGAGAGGGACATCCCTAACGAGAAGTTCTCTCCAGGGTCTTGGTAGTGGTCAAGTTTGCTCATATGGAATACCGGATGAACTTGTATAGTGTCGGGGAGTTTGAGTCGTGCAACCACGAGGGTGTGCATGCGCTCGATCTCAGACGGTCCCATCCATCGGGGTTTGAGCTTCGAACAGCCGACTCCGCCGCGTTTGATATCGATTCAAGTGATGTGGCGGGAAGTTTGCTGTATACCACTTCAAAACGGAGTTTTACCTGTTGCGGTATAAACTGCCGAATTACATGCGATTTTGGCAGTCAAGAGTCTTCATGCCCAACCCGTTCCATGAGGTTCGCATAGTATTTGGAGAAGCAGTTCAAGCGCTTGATTGGTCAGCTCGGTTTGGCCGTCAGTTTGTGGATGAAACACCGTCGAAAGTTGAATTCTACTACCGTAGCGAGCCATCAGTTTGTGCCAAAAACAACTGGTAAATCAATCGTCTCTGTCACTCGTGATGGTTCTTGGTACGCCGTGTAGCCGCACGATGTTGTTTAGAAACAGCCATGCTGTTCCTTCAATGGTGATAGTGGTTTTCGTCGGGATGAAATGGGACATTTTGGAAAACATGTCGACGACCACAAGGATTGTGTCATATCCCTCGGGTATGATCGCTAATCCCATGACGAAGTCCATGGAGAAATTAACCGATGGTTTCATCAAAATAGGGAGCGGTTGCAGAAGTCCGAGTGGCCGTGTGTGACATGATTTTTTTTGCTCACATGTGTCACAGGATTTGCAGATGTTGGCCACGTCGGATTACATCTCGTCCCACCGATAACTTTTTGCCAGCTTCTTCAACATCTTTTCATCTCCAGATTATCCATTTAGTCCTATGTCATGGCATTCTTATAGCAGCATACGTCGAAGTTCGTCGTTCGGGAGAATGACTACATGGCGAGTGAATCGCCGTCGCCAACAGGGTACGATGTACAAGAATTTTACCTTATTGTATCCGTCGTGCTGGTCGTAGCCTCCTGTGAACAGCTACTCGAGATATGGGTCTTGCTGCAGTTGTAACGTTGCCACTCCAGCCATTAAATCTAGTCGGCGGCCGAGTGCGTCTGCTGGGTTGATTTTTCCTGGCCGGCACTTGATATCGTAGTCAAACCCAGATTCAAGGAACTCCATCCATCGTGTTTGATGTGGACTGTGGTTCGGCTGCATCTTCAGACATTTCAACGCATGGTGGTCGGTGCACACGATGGATCGGCGACACTCCAAAAAACACCTCCATGTCTTATATGCATGTATGACCGCCAGTATTTCTTTCTCGTGTACGATGTAGTTAAGTTGTCAAGCCAATGTCCACACGGGTAAGGCAGTCCCCATCCCAGGGCACGCGCTAGTGGGTTGTTGGGGGGGAATGGGTTTACCGAAATAGACCAGACATGCCTACCCGCAAAGGGAAGCTAGTTACCCGTGTTGCCTATCCCTGACCTTGGAAGATCCTGGTACCGGCTACAACAAGCTTCCTTGCTAGGAACCGCGCGTAATTCCAAGGGAACCCGTGGGGCAACCTTGACCCAGTCGGAGGTAAGTTTCCACTCCGGTGTGAGCTCAACCGACTACTGAAGGGTGTTGTCGCGGTCAAGTGGTAGTCAGCAGTTGGGTAGGAAATGATGCACCCACCAATTGTTCGGGGCTTGCGCGCATGGCGTGGGCCAGACCATGGGTGAACCACCTGGCCCTTGGTAATTGTTTAACCCCCGGCACTACCTTACAGGCCACACAAAAAAAATGTAGATTAGTTCCGGTCTTTGCAATTTTTGAGACATGCCTGCACCCGGTTGCTCGCCATTGCCATGGTCTTATAGGAGGACTGTGCATATGGCTCGATCTAACACGCATATAGCCATGACATAGTTGACTGTTTGATCGGCTAATCATAGGACTGGCATTGAGATCAGAGCTTTCTGCAAAGTGGTGAATGCTTCTTGTTCATTGTCTCCCCACCGCCACTCATCTTCTTTTCGAGAGAGATGGGAGAGAGGCGCTGACATTCGGGCGTAATCCCCTATAAAACGCTGGTTGTTATTACAGAAGCCGAGAATAATTTGAATGTCTCGTATGTTGGTCGGGGTCAGCCAATCTGCGGCTGCTGCCACTTTTTTCAGATCCATGGTGATCCGTCCACCGTTGATGACATGACCCAAAAACTCGACTGAACGACGACCAAAGTCGCACTTCGAGAGTTTTCCAAAGAATTTCTCTCCTTGTAAAACTTTGAGGACTTTTTAAAGATATCCATCGTGCTCCTCCGAGGTGCGGCTGTACACCAGAATTTTGTTGAGTTACACCACAACGAAATCATCGAGTTACGGGAAAAAGATGTTTATTGGCACCACGAACGTCGCAGGGACATTTGTAAGTCCATTCGGCATTACCGTGAACAGGAAATGCCCAGAGCGGGTTCGGAACGCAGTCTTCTCGATGTCGACGTCTGCCATGCGTACTTGGTAAGAACTGCTGCACAAGTCGATTTTGCTGAAAATTTGAGTCCCTCAGAGTTGGTCAATGTACTTGTCTCCTCGGGGAAGAGGGTAGCGGTTCTTGATGGTGGTGTCGTTCAACGCCCGATAGTCCATGCACATCCGCATCTCAGTAGTTTTTGTTTTGACAAACAATATTGGTGTGGCGTATGGTGACGTGGATGGACGAATGAACCCCTGATCGAGCATCTCGTCGAGTTGCTTTTTCAGCTCGGTCAGCTTGTGATCGCTCGTCCAATAGGCCCATTGAATTATAGGTCTGCTACCTGGCTTCAGTTCGATGCAAGGTTGATGTCTCGTTGAGGAGGCAAGGTTCTCCGGAGTTTGTTGGGGAAGACGTCCGCAAACTCTTGGATGAGTAGTGCAAACTCTTCGAGTACGATCGCGAACTCTGCTGATGCCAATGAGGCTGATGAGGTCGATGATGAGTCAGCTGCTACCATTTCTGCTTCTTCCATTGGCTCAAGATGTATAAGCAACGTACGAGCTCCCCGTTGTATGCAATGTTTGGCCACATTGAGTGGTATCGATGCATAGGTTGTCGTCATTTGGCTATCGTAGCCTCCTCTGCAACTTCGACCTCTGCTACTTTGGCTTTTGTCCTTAGTCCTATGCACGAAGGTTGTCGTTTGGCGCCATCGAGTTCCACGTAGACATCACCGCTGTTCCAATTGACCTGCAGATTGTGCCGGTACAGGAAATCTCGTCCAATAATGATTTTTTAGTCACTCATTGGACAGGACCTCCAGACCGTTACATCTTGTAGATCTCTCACTTGTAGTCGTAGTTCTCGGAGTCTCCGTATTTGCAATCTCCCGCCGACAGTTTTTCCTTCAAGCACTCCTGGTTCGGTCTCCAAACCTAACTTGTGAACCATGTCATTTCTCACGAAACTTTGAGATGCTCCTCTATCCAATAGTGTCGATAACATTATATGACTCTTGCATCGTTGAGACTGAGCCTTTAGCAGTATCATTGGTTGGTCGTCTTCGTACCCCTCGTCAAACTTTGCGATCTCAGAAACCCTCTACGGTCATGTGGACCGTTCAGATGGGCGATCGATCGGCGCACATCACTCCGTGCGGAAAAGAGTTGCGCCTTTCACTCCTACCCCTTGCCATTTCCCAACTCATTTTTGTGACTTCCCCTCCTTTTGGCCTCCTACTTACTCCTACAGTTGCGGGCAATGTGCCCAACATTTCCATAGTTGTAATATGTTCGCGTGTCTCTCTGATCGACAGTCTCCACTTCCATCAGAGTCGAGGAGTCCCCCGACTGATTTTTTCCGTTTCCATGATAATTGTGGTTAGGAGGTCGCCAGCTGTAGGATCCTGGATCTGAGCGTTGTAGTCAGTGCTGTCAATCCTTTCTGCTTCTGCAATCATCCGCGGTAATTTATTTTGGATGCCAAAAAAAACAATTGCTCGTCGGATCTCTCCCTCGAGACCATTGTTGTAGTGAAAACAGAGTTCGTCGGGGGCGATGTCTAAACCGATGATCTCACGAAATGTCCGGGTATACTCTGTCACGTTGGACTATCGATGGAGGCGCTCGAGTTTGTACCGTCCATCAGACTTTTCATTCAGTCGTCTAAATCGTGCGAGAATTGCGTGTGATAAATTGTTTTAGTCGGTTGGTGGCTTCAGCGCGTCTTGCCATTGTGGGTTGCTTTGCTCCAAGGGTAGAACGCCTATGGTCGACGACATGAGATGGGCGCCGTTGACCGTCGATGATGCTCCGCCGGTCTCCTGCTGTCGTTGGATGGTCTTTAGATCATACCACCAAATTAGGGCCGTGCCACAAAAGAGCGCGGCCGCGGGGTCAATCTTTTCTTGTTCTTCGTTGACCCCAGTAGTGGTGGAGTACACCCCCAAAATCCTCAGCCACATCCAAACCATCGTTCCTTTGAGTTTGTAGGATCGAACGGGTCTGGTGGAGCCGGAAAAGTTTTTGGGTTCGCTCGAGAGTTGGGAATTTCTCTTGATGAGCTCCGCTTCATGTGCCCTTGTGTTGCGAAGAGCCTCCATCGCGACGTTGAGTTGGAGCAGATGGTTGTTGACCCCTCGAGTGCAAAGATTTGGTTCAGTAGTTCCCCGTTGATCCGCGCCCGTTGTCAAGTGCCACCTCCCATTCTTCCTGTTATTGTCGAGGCTGTCGTTAGGGGCAACTGGTTAACCGCCGTTAGGTCCGTGACTGGAATCGGTCTTCGAAGCCACAGGGGCTGATCCAGCTGCTGCATAGCCTACCATGCCAGCATTCGCTGTCACTTTAGGGTTTGCGTACATAGGCACGTTCTGCTCCTCCGTCACCGAAGTCATCGCCGAAGACCCGCTGTTGGTCGTCGGTTGTGCTTGCTCGCTGCACATCGTAGTCGTGAAGTCTGTGAAGGCTTGACGTGCAAGATGTGCTGATGGCTTGTGGTAGGTAGTCCTTCAGATGGATAAAGTGGTTGGATGTCTCTCTAACACCGTTGCGCTCTGATACCAAGTATTATGCCAAACGGAGCATAGATGGTGAACAGGTAGAATTTACGAGGCAAAACAAGAATTAGAACTTGGGACACTGAGCGATATATAATTAGCTGTAAGTGTACTTCGATGACAAGTGTCGGAATGATCGAACATAGATATACAAGTGTCAAGTTACAAATGGGACATAGTCGGGGTCGTTGGGTCGATTGTTGAGCGATGTAGACGGAGTCACGTTGTGAGTGGTCAGATTTGAGAAGGTTTGCCATGAAACCAGGGGCCTTCGAGAATCGATGGTGAAGATGCGAGATGCATCTTGATAAATCCAGATTCGTCTCGATGCGTCGAGATGTCGACCGAAAGGTCGTGATACTTTTGTTGTAGATTCAGGAGAGTGCTCAAAGTTGTCAGAAGGTTTGGGAAGATTCATTGGAGGCGAGGGCAATTGGCTGGTTTACCCTCAATTGTCGGAGTGAATACCGTGGTCTCGCAATGCGGTGGGCTATTTGTGTAATAACAGATTTGCCAACTCGGAAAGTTTAGGGATTCGTGTACGTCGGGTACGTAACAAGTGGCTGCTTCAAGAAGCTCCACCAAGAAGTCCCAAGACTTCAAAAATATCCAGGTGCTTCTTTATAAAATCATTCGTCATCGAGAAGACAAACAAACCATTTTGAAACATTGATATGGTTTGTGACACTTCATTCGATCATTTGAGAATGTGGTTGAAGTTGCCAGAAGATTCTAGAATGGAACACCAGAGGTTGAGGCAACAAGAAAAAAATCACTGGGCCGAACTACGTAGAAATCCTAAAGTCGTCGCGCACTGGGCCACGAATGCAATGAAAAATATACCCACTCGCATAATTTAGGGACTCGTGTACGTCAATGACGGAACACATCTATGTCATTTAGCCGCAACGTCCCTTCGCGTTAGTAGACGTAGGCTGGTGAAGATGGTTGTAGCCATCAATTAGATGATGGACGTCTCACAGATTGTCTTTGGACTCCCAGATGTTGTGCGCGGCGTCCTGGCTGTGCCAATTGACCAGATACTTGGTCATCTTACCACGACAACGTTGTCGAAGGATGTGTTCAATCACCTACTCTGTATCCCCATCCACTTGTAAAGGAGGTTAGGGTGCAATGTCTCTGCCCGGGAAGTTTGTACTTGGGTCCGGTAGTGCTAAAGCTTTCTAATGTGGAAGTCAAGGTGGATCTCCGTATTATCAGGCAGGCAAAGGAGAGCGACAATAGGGGTTTGTATTTCCTCAATCTAAAAAATCCCAACCATCGAGGTTTAAGCTTTGCAAAGTCCTACCCTTAGAATTTGATGTTTGCTGAGTTTGGAAGGACACGATTGTAGGCGCTGAACACGTCATCGCTGTAATATTGGTTGGCTCCTCGTTTTATAGCTACTTTACGTTTTACGAGGGTTTGCCGTGTTTCCTCCGAACTGCTTGAGAAGTACCTATAGTGGATGTCAACCATGGGGGTGTTGCTTTCACCGTACACCCCTTTGAAAGGGATATTACCAGTGGCGGTGGAAGTGGCAGATTTGTATGCGAGTTCGACAAAATGTGACTTAGGTGTCCAGTTGGTGCTGAGCGACATGCATAATGTGCGGAGAAGCTATTCAAGCGTCTTATCGGTCCGTTCTAATTGCCCATCGGTTTGACGATGGAATGTCATTGATAGCTAGATCCGATTGCCATAACGCATCATCAGTTCATGCCAAGAACAGTTAGTGAAGCGGTTTTCTATGTCGTTTATGATGTTACATGACAAGCCGTGCAGTTGTGCAATTTGATTCAGGAACAGCCGCATTATGCCTTCTGCTATGTTGGTGGTGGTTGTCGGGATATGGTGTGTCATTCTAGAAAATCAACGATGGGGATGGTGTAGTTTCCCTCGTGAGTGACAGGCAGTCCTGTCGCAAAGTCAATGCTAATGTTGGTCCACGGTTTTGTTGGAACAAGTAGGGATTGGAGTAGGCCGGCTGGCCTCGTGCGACGAGATTTTGTCCCTGACAGGTGTCGTACAATTTGTAGAGGGTTTCCACGTCGTTCTGCATCTCGTTCCAATAATAGTATTTTCCCAGCTTCTTGAGTGTCTTGTCCTCACCGAAATGTCCACCTCGAACAGTGTTGTGACATTCCTCTAATAAGACTATTCGTAGCTCCTTTTTTGTTGACACGCCAAAGTGGCGACTGAATTGGCGTCGCGTGTAAGGGACATCAAGGCAAAACTTGGTATTGCCGTACCCATCGAACTCTTCGTAACCCTTCATGAACAGCCTCGCTAGGTACGGGGGACCTCCAACGAGCAACATGTTGATATTGGCCATCAAATCCAGTCACTGACTCAGAGCCTCCACCGTAATATTTTTTCCATGACGGCACTCGCTGTTGGACTCAAGGAATCCCATCCATCAAGTTTGTCGACGGCTATACTCGGTTGAGTCTTGATTCTTTTAGTGCATAATGGTCAGTGCAGATGATGCATCATTGGTATTCCATGTAGCACCACCATGTCTTAAACGCGTACATGACTGCGAGCATTTATCTCTTGTGCACTAAGTAGTTGAGTTCTGGCCTGTGTAGTTTTCTGGACATATGAGAAACCGCTTGTTCCCTACCACTGTTGTCTTGGTAGAGAGGGGCTCCAATGGTTCCATCGGATACGTCAATGGCCATGATGTAATTATTGTTGGATCTTCCAATTGGAAGGCTAGCGTTGAGGTTACAGTGTTTATCAAAGAGTGAACCGATTCTTGTTCGTTGTTCCCCTGATCCACTTGGTGGGTTTTTCAGTGAGATTGGAGAGAGGCACCGACACTCAAGAGTAGCCGTTTAGGAAACGATGGTAGAAGCTACACGAGCCCAAAAACACTTTGATGTCCCAAACATTTGTGGGCGGCGGCCAATCAGCGACCACCTCCACCTTTTTCAGTTCCATGGTGACTCATCTGTTGTCGGTGATGTGGTCCAAAACTCGATCAAACGGCAACCAAGGTCGCACTTCAAGAGTTTTCCAAATATCTTCTCTCCCTATAGAGCATCGGGAAAGTTTAAATGATGTCAATTGTGCTCCTACAAGGTGCGGTTGTACAACAGGATGTCGTCAAGGTACATGACGACAAAGTCATCAAGGCATGGGCGAAACATGTTGCTTAAATAATTCATCGTGGTATATCTTGATGGCATCACGTTGTACATGGATATCGTGGGAGGGGCATGGTGGACATCTCTGAAAGGTTCTCTAAATCTTATGAGGAGAGAAATTCTATGCAAAAATGTCCAAGTGGGATTTTTCTCCATTTGATGGAGTTTCTAGGGCCACGTCATTCGTGATGGTCGAATAACCATTGAATTGAAGAAAGTTGAGGCAATGTTTAATTCACCGACGTAAAACACCATTGGAGATAAGTGACTACTACCATCAGTTTGTAAATGACAATGCAATAATGTCAGTGCATCTCTCTGATCTCACCTGTAAGACTATTGAGTGGAGTTGGAAGAAAAAAAACAAGAATCATTAAACTCTTTGAGAAATAATCTGACCTTGGTGCCAGCCTTAGGATTGGAAGATCCAATTGTGGACTACATTGTGGCCATCAATGTACTCGATGAAGAAGAATAGAACTACAAAGACCATAACTGGAGTACATGTTGTAATATAGAAATGCCAGTGGTCATGCACATGTTCAAAATGTGAAAGTGATATCAGGAGTATTGACGTTGTACCTTCCACATTGCCCACAATCGGCTCAAGCATCTCGTGACTCACCCAAATCCGAGTCGTTCACAAAATCAATAGATGGAGTTCCTCTAGTCCACCTCTGACTACGCCATCGAGTACCATCCGGGAAAATCTGATCCAACACATACTCTTACATGATGACCAAATTTGATGGCCAATACCAGCATTTTGCTCATACAAAATCCCCGTATCTCGTGAGACTATTCACGAAGTACTAGAAGGTATTCCATGGGTATGCCAATACCAAATTCGTGTTGGAAGATCCCTACATGCGACAACGATGGACTCGGCGGGTCGTCGTACTGCCAAGGAAGGATGTACAAAGGATGTTAATGGACGTGTACCACAACACTCGTCCAGGCAGATAGCATGGACAGGACATTGAAGAAGCTAGCAAAATATGACTGATTGGACCAAATGCAGACCAACATGACAGCATTGTAGAATTTGTGTGACACTTGTCTCTAGAAAAAATCTTGGTGCTTGAGGCCACCTCTTATTGTTCCAATAACACAGTGGGTCAACATGAGTATGCACTTTGTGACACCATTCTAGCTCACTGGGCCACCACAGAGCCGTGGTCCATAAGGGGGAGGAGGAGGGATAAAGGTTTCCCAAGGACCTATCTCTAGCTTTGGTGGCATCAACCATTTCCCCAAAGGCGGCAAGGGACGTTTATCCTAAAGATGAGATGTGTCAATAAATGGTTTATAACACACATGCAAGGAGGCGATTGAGGAGGAAATGGTTTGTGGTGGCAAACCATCCCAATCCTCCGCCAACATCGAGGCACTTACGTTCTCTTGGCAGTGTTGAAGGTAAGGTTCTGTTCTGACGGACGCAAACATGACCACCGTGTGCATTGGGTATATTAGGTTTTACTTCTTGTAACTCTGAACCTTCAACTTCATGTGCGAGGAGACGATGGGTCTAAATCTCCGGAGGTAGGGATGGATGAGGCTTATAGTTCATAGGGGGGGAGGAGGTGGATGAGTTGCATTGTTCCAAGGTTGGGAAACATAGGGCTTGCTGTTTTGCAGTAGGGGCGACGAGGCGTAATGTTCCGAGGTCGGTGTATACGAGGGTCACGGGTGACAAAAGAGGGAGTAGTGGAAATTTTTGTCAAACCAAAATATATAGAACTAGTTGGCCAAATATGTAATATTCAGGTTCTTTGCTATTTATTTTAAACAATTCCCCATTCACTTCTTAGGTACACTCCCTCTCACTCTAGAATACGGGGATCTCACCCCCTCATAGGTTCAAGGTGTATTAGGGTAGGGTTTTGTGTTGTTTATTTGAGAGTGGAATTTATCATGAAACACATCAACAAGTACACAAGTGAAAAAAATACTAGATGGTATTTTGTGTGCTTGTCATATACACTCCCCGTTACACCTCGCAGATACACTCAAGGTTTACTGGGGTGGTGGACCATTGTGAAACTCATCAACGTCGAGCAAATGACATGAGTGTCTCCTCCCAATAGCCCAACATAGTCATGAAGCGATTCTTCTGTAAAACAAAGTGAATGTGTATGAGGGAAGTTGTGGCAAGATGATGATGGACATCAATAGAACAACTACATTTTGTATGTATGTAGTTATCTTTTCCACTTGTTTTTATTCATATTTAGCAAGAATGATGTAAGTTGACTCGTAACCTGCTCTCAACATGCTTATTGACTAGCTCCTTTCATCAACGATGTGTACATGCAAGTGAACTTATGGGAACTAACTTCATTTAGAATGTTATATGCATAGGCTAGACAATGTGTTCAACCTGCATGATTAACCACGGCTGTGCTCGATGGCTGTTCATCAGCTCGTGGCTGGCCCACTGGTTGGCCGGCAGCCATCGAGGTGACAAACCGGCCACCTACAGTACAACCACCAACTGCCGATCGAGTTGGCTGCTCGATTGCCAGCTGGGAGGACCTCACCCTGACCCTCTCCTTTCCACTTCCATGGATGGTGACCGAAGACGAGGAGAGGGATAAAGCAATTAAAACATAGAGATATATGTGTATACATATGAATGTATGTACATCAATGTACACATGTACATGTGTGTAAGTGAATAGACATACATGTACATATGCAAATACACACACACACACACACACACACATACACACACACACACACACACACATATATATATATATATATATATATATAGAGAGAGAGAGAGAGAGAGAGAGAGGGAAAGAGAGACAGAGGGAGAGATAGAGGTAGAGAGAGGGAGAGAGATGGACAGAAAAAGAGAGAGGAGGGGGGATGGTGAGAGACACAAGAATAGTCATTACAGTGTTGAGAAAAAAATATTGGGTGCGACGATCTTGTGCCATCTTGTCAAAATTTATACTCATGTTTGTGCGTTCTGAACTTCAAGCTTTGCAAACACAAAACACGTGTGAAATTACAAGCTTGGAATGTAATACTCATCCCTTGTTGGGTATAGAGTAAGAAGGCAAGGTGAGAATGTAAGTGGGCCTCCGGAGACTCGTAATCTTCATGTCTCGTTGCGCAGGGTCATTGGCGCCGATTTCTCTAAACTGACAAGGAAAACCCATCGAGTGAGCTCTTGGTGCCATTTAGCAATTTCTGATGATGACTTAGTGCAGGACTTGGTTTGAACATCCACTATAGGATCGCATGCAGAAAACAAAGATTTTTTTAGGCATGCGAATCACACAATGAATATGTGGTCATGTGTAGTGGGATAAACCAACAAGGCACTCGATGTTTCTGCCGACAACACAAAATTCATGATCGATCTCCTTTACTACATTGATAAGCTTGTCGGTGAGTAGCAATCATTGTGAACAAGCTCCCCATTGAAAAGCCACCATTTGCGGTGTTGGTAATGGTGGGGCCGGTGTCACGACATAGGGTGCAGGGATGGTTGCCTTGGATGGTCATATTATTGGCATGAGATACATAGAAAAGTACACATTTGGATATTTGCCCGAGTGTGTGGTTGTGTTCAAAGCAAGTGAGGTCACATCATGTTCTTGGTGCGGAAAGGAAAGAGCAAACTTGAGAAGAAGTACTTTTTTTGTTCGTTGGGTTAGCCATCATAACCACCTCACAGGCGAAAAACGTGTATAAAGGACTGGCATGTTCCTTTCATGTGCAAACATTGTTGGACATAGACATAGTATTGTTCATGGTGGCCTTCCTCGATAATGCACCCAATATGACGACCACATGCATGTCCTTACACGCCTCCTCACCATTGATAGTAGCAATGAAGTTGTGCAACAAGGTGAAGGCAGAGTTGAAGAGTTCCACATGGGAGCCATCAATGTATGATTTAATAAGGGTACGCCCATGAAGTGCAGAATGACCGGTTAGTTAGGACCAAGAAAAATCTTGGAAGATATTGGCGTAAGTGCTTAAGGGATGCGACCTATTGCACCGACCACAAGGACATGCCAGGTGTGTTGCCACTGTGCAATGATTTACCATAGAAATTCTCTAAGAGCTCAAAAAGGAGCAAACCGATGTTTAGAAAAAAAGAGGGATATGATAACAACTGAAAGAATATGATTTTAAACCAACATACTATGATTCCTAAGACTGTAGAACATTTCTGCTACATGTTCATGACACTCCCCTCGTTCCCCTTGAAGAACTTCACTCAGAAAAAATAAGTAAGCAGCATGACCGCAAATAGAGATGAATCATCCTTCCAATTGGAAGGAGGAAAATCAATTCGTGGACAGTTAGAGACATGGGATGTACTTACAATTAACCAATGTAAATGACACAAGATGTCCTCACCCAAAAACAACCCAAATCTAAGAGTGAGGCCGAAGACTCGCAATGCTCTCTTGATACAAGTTTCAAGTATTTTCATTTGTCTGACCACCCACATGTACCCCTTCCTTGATTAATGATATCATGGAGAGTCCGGGTTGACTTCGGGCTTGTTTTCGTGCTAAGGTGGTGCCTTGTTAGTTGGTTAAGACTGTGGACCTCCCAAAGAATGAAAGCCATCAGACCCAATTTATCTCATCCTCGGCCTATTAGAACCATTGACATAGAGCCCCACGTGGACATTGTCTTTGCTCAACTTGTTTTCATCTTCTAGGACAGGAACGTTGGGGCCAACCCCACTCTTCTCCGCTACCTAAGATCATTATGATGCTTCTTACTACATTTAAGAATCATATATGGTTAATCTAATCCCTCTTTACATCTAATCATTGTAGAAAGAGGAAAAATGCACATAAAATCCTTTGAATCGTACTCCTTCCACCCCATCAGCCTATGGAGATTTTTTTTGTACAAACCTCGTTTTTGCTTCTGTCTCTCCTCCAGCTTTGCACTTTGGTGAGAAAACCCCCATCTTTACCCATTACTGCCTTAATCTTCCACAGTGGCCCGGTTAAAACCCCAGACGACTGCTGGTGCTGAGGTAAACCACTTGCTTAAGGCAGCTAAACGCACCAGTCCGACGTTTGTTTACTTCATTATGGAAGAGTTACATCCCTTCTTGAGCGCCAGGACTCCTCCTTTCGCCTTCCTATCATCATGGAGGTCCGTGTTGTGGTTGCTCTAATGCGGCTTGCCACTGGTCTTGCTTTCTCCTCAGTCGCCAACTAATTTGAGATCGGCAAGTCGACCATTGTTGAAAATTTCCATGATTTCATATTAGGATTCCACGTCTTGTTTAAGAATGTGTACATTCGGCGCCCGGATCGTGACCGCCTCTTGCAGATGGAGCATTTGTTTCAGTTTGTGAGGGGAATACCAGGTTGTGTTGAAGTGGTTGATGGATCATACATCCCCATCCAGGCACCACTGAGTACAGGGAGTCATACTACTGTTGGAAAGGATTTTATGCAGTACTGCTCTAGGCTGTGGCTGGCACAGGTTGTGTCATCAATGACTGCCATGTCGACTTGGCCGGTTCGATGCATGGTTGGCACCTCTTCACAAAGACAATGATGTACGAGCATGTAATGGAGGGAGAGTTGATGGGTTTCAAGCTTCTCGACGACGCCGCATATATGTGCATATTGTATATGCTTCCACCTTACAAGTTTACTAGAGCAAGACTACAACCGTGGCATGAGTATTTCAATGCCAAGCATTCACCAATGCACATGGTAATGGAGGGTGCATTCAGCTTGCTCAAGTGGCGTCGGCGTATTCTCATGAAGTGAGGCGACCACAACCTACGCCACGTCCCAACAATTGTTATGTGCTGTGTTATCCTCCACAACATGTGTCCAATGCTTGGTGATGAATTTGACATGGCCTGGTTCCATCGAGCTCGAACCCTTTCTACAGGACCATCCCAACAATCCAGTAGAGGCTTGGGTTGCGTCACTCCAAGACATTGAAGTTCTTGGAGTGCCGAGAACAGAGACTCCATCACAGGGGTACATGAGCACAGATTTGTCTAAGAATGGTGCGCTCCAATATAGGCAAGCATTACGTGAGTGGGACATAGTGGCTATGGCCATGTGGGAGGATCACCTGCGTAGGAGAGGCACCACCTGGTTATTTGTGGCTCATTAAATTCTGGTAGAGCTCTTGCTGTGGTCCACCATGTACTCTAATGTATGCTTTTCATTGCAACCCTTCATGGTTTTCATATTACCCACATATACACCCCATTGACAAGGCATTCTCATTCCCATGACTATTGATTGTACAATGTAGAGCACCACAGTCATTACCATTGTTGTTCGTGATGAAGGGATGCACAATCAAGGGTGCATAACTCATAACATCGCACGCATCACCAAAGACAGTGCAATATCAAGAGTGAAGGTGTTATGCTCTATTATACACAACTTCCAACTATTGTTACATCCACACACACACCATCTCAAGAGAAAGATACTACGACACTTCCAAATATAGGAACACCATTTCCCATCATCCTCGTCTAAGGTCTTATCCGCAAGCATGTGGATGTCCATTACGGCTTTGACCTCTTCTGCCTCAGCCTCAACTTTTGCTTCTGCGGCTTCATCATTCGCCTCCACATATGCGCCATCAACCACGACGGCATCATCTGCCATAACACATGAATTCACACCAGTGCCCATATAAAACACACGATTTTCTCATGAATAGTGTGAGCCGAGACAAAGGACTGGCCCATGCCCCTGCCCATGCTGTCGCCGCCCATGCCGCAGCACGTGCCGCCACCCATGCAGCCGCCCATGGCGGCGCCCATGCCGCCACCTTGTTTGGCGAGGTGTCCACTACCGCACCTGCCACCGACGCCACTGTCCATGCCGCCGCCAATGCATCCGCCAAAGCTACCATCCATGCCGCCGCCCATGCCGCCGCTCCCGCCTCCGCCAATGCTTCCATGCCATGCTGACGCCCATGCCACCGTCCATGCCTCTGCCCAAACCACTGCCCATGCCACCGCCAATGCCTCCACCAATGCTACCGTCCACGCCTCCGCCCGTGTTGCCGTTGATGCCATCGCCAATGCCATAGTCCATGCCTCTGCCCATAGCACCGCCCATGCCGTCGCCAACGCCTTCGCCAATGCCACCGTCCACGCCTTCGCCCATGCCACCACAGACGCCACCGCCCATACCGCCATCCATGCCTTTGCCCTTACCACCGCCCATGCCGGCGCCCATGCCGCCTTCGACAATGCCGATGCCCACGCCTCCTTCCATGCCCGCCATCCATGCCACCGGTACGACCACTCATGCCTCCGCCAACGCTGTCACTGCTCATGCCGTTGCCAATGCCGCCGTCCATGCCACCGTCCATGCCGTCGGTGCCACTGCCCATGCCTCCGCCCAAGCTGTCCCCGCCCATGCCATCCCGAACGCCTCCGCCCATGCCTCAGCGCACTCCTCTGGCCATTTGTCCGCCAATGCCTCCGCCCATTCCACCACCGTCCATGCCTCCGCCAGTGCCGTCGCCCACCCCGCCGCCCATGCCTTCGTCCATGCTGCCATCCACACTATCACCAATGCCTTCGCTCATCCCGCCGCCCATGCCTCTGCCCATGCCGCCTCCAACGCCTCCGCCCATCCCGCCTCCCATGCCTGCGCCCATGCCGCTGTCGACACCATCTCCAACGCCTCTGCCCATCCCACCGCCCATGCCTCCGCCCATGCTGTCTCCAACGCAGCTGACCATCCCGCCACCCATGCCACTGCCAATGTCGCCGCTGATGCCATCGCCACCGCGGGCACCACCACTCATGCCATTGCCCACACTGTCACCACCCTTGCCGTCACCCACCTTGTCACCACCCAGACCGCCGCCCATGTCGCCGCCCATGTTGCTGTCCATGTTATTACCGCTCATGCGACCACGCATTTTGCCACTGATGTTTCCGCTCACGTTGCCGCCCATGCCGATGACACCTAGCCCTTGCCAGCCATGGTGCCGCATCTAACACCCTTGCATGCCAGTCCGTCACCGGCCATGCCATTGCTAGACTCTCACCCGTCCTTGATCTCGCTCCCACCCATATTACTCCAGCTCATACGGCAAGTGGAGGGGTTGCCACTACTGCTCATACCCATACCACCACCACCCAAAACGCCGCCCAACCAACCGCCTCCCATGCCTCCGCCGCCCATGCCGCCACCGTCCATGCCAATACTGCCCATACCGCCACCACCCATGATGATGCCGTCCATGTCGACGCCCCCCACACCACCGCCTCTGCCCCTTGTTCGACTGCCAATGTCGTCAATTGGCATGACACCTCCGCCCATGCCTCCTCCGTACATCAAGCCCATGCCGCCCATTACTCCACCCACCCTCATGATGCGGACAACAGTGATCTGTGTCCGTATCTCCATCTTCACCAACCCCACAAGTCGTTTGCCTAGCGCTAGGTTCTCTTCATTGCGATGAAACATCTCATCAAACCACATGGGCATGATTCCTTGACCCTCTGTCACGTCAATGTTGTGGTTCCGATTCGACCCACTGTCCTGTGAGTTGCTTGTCCCCTCTATATCGCTGCTATCCATCGCCTTGTTGTCGTATCGTGGACGATCCTTCAATACCTTATGCATCCACTTGCCTGCAGTAGTCGCTACTACTGTTGTTGTTACCACCGCTGCTATTGTCGCCGCCGCCGCTGCTGCTGCCGCTGCCGCTACTGTTGCCGCCGCCGTTGCTATTGTTGCCGACGTAGCTATTATCGACGCTGTTGCTGTTGTTGGCGCCATTGCTGTTGCCGTGTCGCTGCTGTTGTCGCCAGTACTGTTGCTGCCACTCCGTCGATATGAGCCAAGGCGTCTTCGACTTGAGCCAAGGCATCGTCGATGTGAGCGAATGCAACGTTGACGTTTGCCAATGCGTGGGTGGCGCAGGGCGTGGTCCTCGAGAGCGGTGTGGGTCGGCCCCAGCGTCGAAAGGCCAGCGTGTGGATCGTGACGGGTGACGAGTGACGGGTGACAAGGCAGCTGTGATGAGGCTGCAAGCCCAGGCCACCGTGCCCTGACCTTGGGTGGCCTCTGGTGGTCGAGCCCTGGTGAGAGCGGTAATGGGGGGCTGGACAGTCAAGGATTCTGAAATTAGCACTTCTGCTACAAATACAACCTGCATTTACTGCCTCTTTTCCAGTAATTTCTATAGTAGAAGTGGTCGGAATATTTGAAACGATAGTTTTCTGACAGGAGCGCGGGAATTTAGGATGATCATTGGACAAGCACCGAAGTCCGACCGCGGTGGCCACACGGATGAAATCTGCACCGTTGGATAAAAATGCAACTTTCTCGCCCTTTTTTAGGGGGGCACCGGATGAGGTCTGACCGACCTCTCCCTTCTCTACCTGTCGCTTAGCCTGCACTAGTCCGAGGCCGGGGTCACAGGCCATCACTAATGGGCTTGAAGATTTGACGAGGAAAAGTGGTTGATGGCCAGCTGATGGCGTCTGTTCCGGCGCAAAGGTTCACATCTCTCACTGCCCTTGTAGTTGGCTCCAAGAATTCAAAATGTTCGCGCCAGCATCTTCACCGCCACAACAGGTTGTGGGACAGGAGAGGACTGATGGCTTATGACGGTGATGGTGATGGACCTGTACCGCTGCCGCTGCTAGCGTGACCATGAGTTGCACCTAGCCGTCAGCACGCTAGTGCCCATCAGCGCCCATCAACCGAAAGGGCTGATGGGGAGCTGATCGGCTGACATCATCATCGCGCATAACTGGGAAACTCTAGTAAAACTACCCGTCCTCGGATCAGATAACACCTGCCTGTTTCGCAGTCCGGTAAATGTCGGGTTTCTCGTTGACCTAATTAAAAATTAAAATTGAACTAGTGGCGGGAAAGAAGTGATATTTTTACCCAGCAGCGATGGCCGAAGTCGTGACCGTGATGGCCAGACAATCGTCCTAGAATATCTGTCCGATTACATTTTGCAGTTGGGCAAACTTTTACGAGGCAACGACCTGATCAGAAGCGACGACAGTCGGCGACGTCGAGGATGGGTATGCATGGCGAGCTCCTGTTTGAACAAACGAATACCAGAACATGTGAAGGCCAGCGATGACCGCCCGTTTCATCCGCCGGTCAACCTGGTTGGTAGATTGATCTGACCTGACGTAAAAGCCTCACGTCTTGGGCCGCCCTACCGACGACCTTGCGAACAGCCTAGAGATACTGAAGAACAAAGTTTTCTCACATTTCTTCAGATTAAGTTCGCGCGAGATTGTTATTATTGATCATGCGGGACAAAACGGATCCCAAAGTCAAACCATCGCGAGTATTACAAGGTTAGCGAGGCCAGTCACGCCAAAACGAATATTGCAATATTTTCTTAAGAGTTGACATCATGGATCATCCGGGCATCAAAGCAACCTGTCCAGTCGTTCAGGCCGACGTAAAACTTCGACCACCGCAACCGGGATTGCGCCTCCGGTAAGCCAGGAACTAGGTGGGCTCGGATTTTCGATGTGTGGAGGAGCACGGCACCTCGTATGGGAATAGAGCCTCAACCAGGATTATTTTATCAATATGTCCATTGCTATTTCCGCGCTTTCTTTTAAACCCCATCTGATGGCCTGCGACCCCGGCATGACGCTACGGCCTCCTTCACACCGCCTCGTAGCAACTCGAGCCGCGTCCGATGTGCTCGACAGATTACATTGGAAGAACGGGACGAATTGCTACGGACTAACCCCTCACACCGGAAGGCTTAACAATGAAATGTCACAGATTTGCCCGTGAATGCCTTTTCCACGTTTTCTGACGAATTCCTGACAGCGTTGACCCATGTTCTTGGTTTGCACTGTCAGAAACAGGGGGGAAGTCCTTTCGCGCACCTAACTAATTTCTAGGAATTGCTACAACCTTCGGGGTGCAGCAATTCATAGCAACTCGCGTCGGCAGCTGAAAACACAATAGGAAAACTTTATTTTTCCGATGTGCTCATGTAGCTCGTTTGTCCGCTTTCGCGTCCATGCGCCTCCCCAACAGGCGTGCATCTGAAATGGGGGAAAAACATTCGGCTCAAGTTCATCGCGAGAGGTGGATTCACACCAATTTTGAATGAAATCCACCGACGGCACAGGGTGCGCCATCAATCGTGCGCATGTCTTATGTCGCGTCGCAAACTCCACATTTGAGCTTGTGCTGAACCCTTGCTCCACGCCAGTGAGATGCCACTTCCACTTCATTCGGTGTGAAGGACCCCATTACTCTGGCCGGGGTCACAGGCCATCACTGATGGGCTTGAAAATTCGACGACGAAAACCTGCTGATGGCCGGCTGATGGCGTTTGTTCCGGCGCGAAAGTTCATATTGCTCACCGCCCTAGTAGTTGGCTTTAAAGATTTGACATGTTCGCACCAGTGCCGTCACCGCCAGAACTGGTCGTGAAACCGTAGTCCACTGATGGAGTATGACCGTGATGGTGATGGACCTAGCGTGACTGATAGTTGCACCTCGCTTTCAGCGCACATTACTGCCCATCAGCGCCCATTAACCCTTTCGGTTGATGGGCACTGATGGGCCGACATTGTCATCGCGCGAAACTGGCAAATCTTAATAAAATAACCCGCCCTCAGATCAGATAACACCTGCCTGTTTCGCACAACGGCGAAACTCGCGTTACCCATTGGGTGGTCTCACACCGTAGCAACTCAACCCCCCTCGCCACGTCATGGGGGCGACGCGAGCTCAACTCGAGCTAAAGTAGTCGGTGACCGCGAAGAAGCCCGCGAACCTCTGGCGAGGCGACCCGGAGTTGCTAGGGGGTTGCTACAGTCTCGGAGCTGTAGCAACTCCGCAGCAACTCCCAAGTCGCTACTCGTTGCTTCCGTACTAGCTCACGTGGCGACGTAAGTGACGGACTTTCGCGCATGCCGGACTCGTGAAAATCGGGGGAAAAGTGCTCTCGCTCACAGAAACGCCGAGGTTCGCCAACCATCGCTTGGTGCAGTTGCTAAGCCGTCCGGTGTGAGAGCACCTCGCTAGCAATACCCTCGCTGTCCACCACGTGGAAGTTGAAGACGTGGTGGACACGTGAGGTTGTGTGGCAGAGTTGCTACGAACCGGTGTGAGACCACCCATTGACCCATTTGAAAATAAAAAGTCGAGCTAGTGGCGGGAAAGACGTGTTTTTACCCATGGGCGATGGCTGATGGCGTAACCCTGATGGCCAGTCAATCGTTCCAGATTATCCGTCCGATTAAATTTCGTCGTTCCCGCGCTTTTTTAAAACTCCATCCGATGGCCTCTGACCCCGGCCTCTACTCTCACTCCCCACAGCAGTCGCCTCCCTGGCTGCGTGAGCGTGAAGCTCGTGCGAGAAACACACACGGGCCTTACAGTATGTCCCCCTTCCTGGTCCTTCGTCCTGCACAGGTCGCGCCAGGCTCCTCGGCCTTGAGCGGCACTGACGTACCGCGACGCTGCTACCAGGAAAGGTCAAGCGCCGCCCCGCGCAATTCGGCAGCAGTTTTGGTGCGGCTACTGGCGTCTCAACTGCGCGCTGCGTGCTTTGCTGTCTGCGCTGCTCCGGCAGCCGGCATCTTCTATCGTGCGCCAGCACCAATTCGACCGAAAGCAGCCATGGGGACTGGTTCTCCACCGTGATGGGCGCTCATCTGCGGCTCCGACTCAACTTGACGTTGTCCAGTTGCCGGATCAAGCAGGCAATCGCAGCATCTCCGAACAGCTCTCGAGCTCTTGGCAGCAACCGAACCAGCAAAGGCGCCGGGTGACTCCCTTGGAACTCGCGCGCCACTTGTTCACCAACCGCCAGTTCCATGGTCAAGAACTAAAGGCACCGAAAAGCAGCTGAGCTGACAGGCTGACTCAATCGGCCGCTCCGTGGTAGCCTCAGACGCGCACCTCTCTTGGCGCCAACCGGGCCCGATGGCGGGCGCAACGTCTGACCTAGACAGGCAGATCGAGCAGCTGCGGCGGTGCGAGGTGCTCAAGGAGTCGGAGGTGAAGACTCTGTGCCTGAAAGCCATGGAGATCTTGGTGGAGGAGAGCAACGTGCAGCGCGTGGACACGCCCGTCACTGTACTTGCTCCCCACCACCCCC
>SZWC01016869.1:21930-63001 GCA_023375785.1 Penium margaritaceum
GGCTTGGAGCCCTGACGGGCGCAGTCGCACTGGCTACGTGTTTCTGCTCGGTGGTACCGCTTTGTCTTGGCGAAGCGGGAAGCAGGGCTGCATCGCATGTAGCTCGTCGGAGGCAGAGTATGTGGCTTTGGGGACAGGGGCTGCTGAGGCAGTTTGGCTGCAGCGCTTGTTTCTTGAGCTTGGGCAGTCAGTACCCGCCATTGTGCTGCGTTGCGACAACCAGAGTGCTCTTGCCATTGCGGAGAACTCTGGTGTGTTTCATGCTCGCACAAAGCACATTGCGGTTGAGCATCACTTCGTTTGTGATCTGGTGGAGCGACGCATGATCTCCATCATGTGGCTTGGCACTGACTTGCAGCGAGCTGATTTCTTGAAGAAGGCACTTGCCCGCGGAAAGTTCCTGGTGGCCATTCGTTCTGTTGGGCTTCGCCCTGTGCGTGACAGTGGTTGAGTGTGGGATGCACGTTGCCGTCTCATATGTCTGTGTCATTCATTACGTGGTTGTACCAGTGCTGCACGCGTATGGACATGCGTACCATCGGGTCATGGGGGAGTGTTGTGCTCTGTACCGTTCCTGTACAGTTTACTGTGACCACTCGGCCGTGTCCATACTCGTGCAGATCCCTGAGGCAGGCGGCCCTGGTGACACCGGCACGACGACGGGCGGCGGACTACCCGTTTGGAGCTGACCGACCACTGTTCCAGAGCCCCAGATGTCACCGGGACTCCTTGCTGTGCCTTGTATGTCTTGCAGGCGCCTTTTGGCGGACTGGGCATGAGACCCATTTGCATGTTTTTGCATTGTATACTTGCTGTCTGTCAATGGATGCATGCATGTGACCAGTCATTGCGTGCGTCTTTTGATTCTGCACGTCTAGGTTCACACGGCATAGGATTCTGACATGTGTGCGCAGAGTTACGGCCAAAACAATGGTTTTGGGCCGGTTTTAGGACAGCTCTTGGACTGCCGCGTGCGACACCCGCCGTGCGCCGCGGCAGGTATTTATGCACTGGACCTGTCAGTTGTCATTTTTCTCTGCATATGCTATATTGAAGCATTCTCACACTTTGACTTGTGTCTCCTAGCCAAACCCTTGCCGTTGTGTGTACGACCTGTGACTGTCTTCACCGTCTGACTAGGCACTGACGCCCAGTCAGCGGCTGTGTTGCTAGGAAGCTTCTACGCACCGAGCAGAAACACGTAGCCAGTGGGACTGCGCCCATCAGGGCTCCAAGCGCAGTCGCTGTCAGTGTAGCCGTCAAGGACCACCGAACACTGCCGACGAAAGCAGAGTCCGAGATACGGCGTGGAGTCCACGTACCGTACCACTCGCAAAGCCGCGTGAAGAGCTCTCGCACGTGGAGCCTGCGAGAACTGAGCGAGGAGGTTGACGGCAAACGCGATGTCGGGACGCGTGGTAGTGGCCAGGTACATCAGAGATCGATAAGACGGAGGTACAAGGTCACATCCACTGTCTCCCCCAGCTGTGTAGGGTCATTGTTGGTTTGTAACTGGATACCGGAGGTCAAGGCAGTTGGCCAAAATGCCCTTGTCCAAACGACAGAACAATCCTAAAGTCGTTGCGCGATGGGCCATGAATGCAAGAACATAAATCCTCACTTGCAAGTTTCCGGGACTCATTTACGTTGGCAACGTACCACTTCCCCCCTTTTTGTCACAACGCCCCGTGGTTTTAGAATACATAAACCCGTGGCAGTAGAAGTAGCCTTCGGTCAAGTGATCGACATCCTGGAGGTTGTTGTTGGGCTCCCATCTGTTAAGCACGGAGTCATAGGCGTGTCACTTGACCACAAACTTTGTCATTTTTCCACTGCGTCAATGTCTCATGATATATCCAATCACGTACTCCGTATACCCATCCACTTGTACAAGAGGCGGAGGTGCGACGTCTCTACCAGGGGAGTCCATGCTGGGATCCGGGTAGTGCTTGAGCTTGCTGATGTGAAAAACAAGGAAGATTGCCATGCTGTCATGGAGACAATGTCGAGCCACGACTGGGGTTTTGTATTTTCTCAATGTCATGCGGTCCCAACTAGCAAGGTTTGAGTTCCACAAAATCCTGTCATTGGAGTTTGATATTTGTGGAGCTGAGGAGGATGCAATCACCGGCTCTGAACACGTCATGATTGCGATGGCGGTCGGCTGTCCACTTCATAGCTGCTTGTGTTTCTAGGAGGGTCTGCCGTGTTTTGTCCTAGATGCTTGCAAAGTCCCGGTGGTGGATGTCAACTGCGGGAATGTTACTTTGACTGCAATTCAGCCAACATGGCGGGAAGTTTGTCGTACACCACCTCGAAAGGTATTTTACCCGTTGCGGCGGAAGTGACGAAGTTGTATACGAGTTTGGTAGTCCGCAGTTTTACTGTCCAATTACTATCTTGTTGCTCTTATAAAGTTGGGAGAAGTCGTTTGAGCGTCGATTTGGTTCGCTCGGTTTTCCCGTTGGTTTTAGGGTGGAACGTCGTTGATAGCTTGATCCAAGTGCCATAGAGTGTCATCAATTCGCACCAAAAACGGCCGGTGAAGCAATCATCTTGGTCGCTGGTGACGGCATGTGGTACTCCATGTAGCCGCACAATCTGATTTTGAAATAGCCGCACTGTCGCTTGTGCGGTGACAGTGGTCGTCGTCAGCATAAAATGTGACATCTTAGAAAATCTATCGACCAGGACGATGATAGCCTCACACCCCTCAAGAGTGGCGGGCAGTTCCATCAAAAAATCCTTGCTGATGTCGGTCCATGGTTTCGTCGGAATGGCTAGAGGTTGGAGTAGACCAGATGGCCTNCAATTCGCACCAAAAACGGCCGGTGAAGCAATCATCTTGGTCGCTGGTGACGGCATGTGGTACTCCATGTAGCCGCACAATCTGATTTTGAAATAGCCGCACTGTCGCTTGTGCGGTGACAGTGGTCGTCGTCAGCATAAAATGTGACATCTTAGAAAATCTATCGACCAGGACGATGATAGCCTCACACCCCTCAAGAGTGGCGGGCAGTTCCATCACAAAATCCTTGCTGATGTCGGTCCATGGTTTCGTCGGAATGGCTAGAGGTTGGAGTAGACCAGATGGCCTCGTGCGACGGGATTTTGCCATTTTACAGGTGTCGCATAACATGGAGAAGGCCGCCACGTCGGTCTGCATCTTGTCCCACTAGTTGTATGTTGCCAGCTTGTTGAGCGTCTTGTCATCGGCGAAGTGTACACTTCGACCAGTGTCGTGGCACTCTTCCAAAAGTATCCATCATAATTCCTCCTTTGGAGGCACGATGACTTGGCAAGTGAATCGTCATCACCTGTAGGTGTCTCCAAACCAAAACTTGGTATTGTCATACCTGCCGAACTCTCGTAACCCTTCGCGATCAGCCTCGCAAAGTATGGGACTCTTTTGACAAACAACGTGCTGATCTCAGCCATAAGGTCTGGTCATCGACTTGAGCATCCTCCGTGTTTTGTTTTCCAGGCCGGTTCTCGATGTCGTAGTCAAAGTTGGACTCGAGGAACTCCATTCATTGAGTTTGTTGGCTCAGATTCGGCCAGGTCTTGAGATGTGTAGAAAGTTGATGGTTAGTGCGAATGGTGTATTGTCCGTATACCAAGTAGCATCGCCACGTTTTGAACGCGTGAACGACTGCGAGCATCTCAACCTTGTGCACTACGTACTTTTGTTATGGTCCGCTTAATCTTCTTGGCATGTATGCAACCGGTTGTTCTCCACTGTCATTACCTTGGAGAAGAACGGCTCTTTTAGCTCCATCAGATGCATCAGTGGTCATGATGTCATTCAACGTTGGATCTACCAATTGGAAGGCTGGCATCGAAGTCAGAGCATTTCTCAAAGAGTGTAACGCTTCTTGTTTGCTGTCCCCCCAATTTCACTCGATGCTTTCGGGGTGAGATCGGAGAGAGGTGCTAACACCCACGCATAATTCTTTACAAATCAACACTAGAAGTTGCAGAAGCCCTAATTGGAGAAGCCCAAAAACACCTGGATGTCCTGTCCAATCAGTAACCGCCTCCACCTTCTTTGGGTCCATGGTGATCCACTAAGAGAAAAAACTTTGCTATTTGTAAAGGCTGAAATAGCTCGGGTACCCATAAATTGTAAAAGTGTGACTCTCATCCACCCACCTTGCACAAAAAAAGTAACCATCCGCCCAGCCCTGTAGACAAAAGCAACCATCCCCCCTCCATGGATGACAAAAGTAATCATCTGCCCAACCTCCGCAACAAAATCAACCAGCCGCCCACCCCACTTTCCATGATGGATCAGAGCATGTGTTTCGGACCTCTCATGGAAGAGATCCAATGGTGCATTTTGCTGATCCACGGTGAATGAGAAAAACCGTGTCATGCATCAATACTACATGGTATGTGATAGGAATATGACATTCTTTAGCGAATCTGGGTTCATCACGTAGTTTAATGTAAGGTTGATCTATGTGTTATCTTATGTATAGCATTATCATCTTTGTTGGGGTTAAAGAGCTCAGATACCCATAAAACGCAAAGTGTGACTCTCATCCGCCCGTCATTCGGGAGAAAAGAAATGATCCGCCCGTGGTTCGGAAGAAAAGCAACCATCCGCCCACCATGCATTGCAAAAGCAACCATCTGCCCTGCCTCCGCAACAAAATCAACCAACCGCCCACCCCTTTCTTCATGCTGGATCACAGCATGTGTTTTGGACCTGACATGGAAAAAAGTGCAATGGTGCATCCGTGTGAGACATAGTGAGTGACAAAAATCATGCCATGCATCAATGCTACATGGTATGTGGCGGGAACATGACATTTTTTAGCGTTTTCTGGGTTCCTAAGGAATTTCATGTGCAACGTTGGCATAAGCGTTGTTTTATGTACGTCATTTTCATGTGCGTTCTTTTATGTGTGGTATTGGCACATGCATTTCATTTTGTGCGGCATTGTCATATGCGTTATTTCGTGTGTGACATTGGCATATCAGTTGCATAGCTTCGAAAACTGGGTACATCGTGACCGAACCCTAGTTTTTTTTTTCGCACTGTCATAGGCTTTCTTGTTTGTAGGGTATTGTTACATGTTTTATTTTGTGCATGACAATGGTATATCAACAATTTTGTTCCAAAAAGTGGGAACATTTGACTTCTGTCCCTTTGTGAAACCCCAAGGACTTTCCGGAGATGTTTATTTCACTCCTCTAGGGTACGGCTGCACACCAAGATCTTGTCAGGATACACGACTGCACGATCATCAAGATATAGGCAAAAAATGTTATTCATCACTGCCATTAACGTAGTTGGTGAATTTGTGAGTCCAAATGGCATGAATGTTATGAATAAGTGCCCGTATCTGGTGTAGAATGTTGTCAGATACGCGGATCTTATAATAGCCGCTGCGTAGGTCAGTTTTGTTGAAAATTCGTGCTCCACGGAGTTGGTCAAAAGTTCATCTGCTCACGGGAGGGGGTAGCGTTTCTTGATGATGATTTCGTTCAACGATTGGTAGTCTCCAAATTTACATTCCTCCTTTCTTCTTCTCCAAAAAAAAAAAAAACTTGTACTGCGTAGGTTGGTGTAGAGGGTCGGATGAATCCCTGCCCGAGCATCTCAGTCAGCTGCTTCTTAATTTTGGTTAGCTTGTGATTGCTCATCCGATAGGTCCCTTTGAATGTCCTTTGCAGCCTGGCTTCAGGTCTATCTCATGGTCGATATTGCATTGCTCTGGTAACTCTCGGGGTAGTTCATCAAGAAGAACCCTTTCAAACTCCTCGATGACCTCTGTAAACTCTTTCTGTATAGCTGCAAACTTCTCGGGTATTGATGCTGCTGGTGTCGCTTCAGTGGCTGTGATTTCTTCCGCTTCCCTTCTTCCAGGTGGACTAGCCATGCCTGAGCTATGTGTTTTAGGTATCGCTTGGCCACATCCAAAGATATCGGTTGGCGTTTTGTGGCTGTCACAAATTCCTTTGCTTCTTCCACATTTGTTACCTCCCGTAACCGCCGCTTCATCTTGGGTTGCTCAACCAAAGGCATTTGTCGCTTTCTGCCATTAATGCTGACGTAGACTACTCCATTGCTCCAGTCGACGTGCAAATTGTATTGGTACAAGAAATCCCACTTTCGGATGATTTTGTGGTCATTCATTGGGCAAGTCCTCTAGACCGTTGTGTTCTACATGTATCTGATTTACAACTGGAGTCAGTCGCAAAGGTGACAGGTTTATACTCGTTTGTTGATGGTTTTCCTTTTGAACATTCCCGGTTGGGTCTCCAAACCCAGCTTCCAAATCATGTTGTTACTGAAGAAAACATGAGAAGCTCCTCCATCTAGTGGTGCCGGTGCCATTCTATGACTTTTATAACCCCTCAGTTGCACTCATAGTAGTATCGCCGGTAGGTCGTCCTTGTACCCCACGTTGTACTTTACGATCTCAGAAACCATTGTCTATGGTGATGTGAGCCACTTAGACGGACGATCGATCGGCACAGGTTTCTTTACTGCATGGGAGCTTTGCTGTCTACTCATGCCCTCTGTCATTATCTGAATCCTCACTCCTTTGGCTTGTTGTTGCCGCTTTCAACAGTTGTGCGAGACATGACCTGATTTTCCACAACTCCACTAGAGCCACTAATCGACGACGTCAATTTCCATTGGAGACAAGGCTTCCGTCGGGTGCAAATGTCCTCCACCACAATAAGGATTGTGGCCTTGGGGTTGCCAACTATTGGATTCTTGCATCCAAGCATTGTACTCAAGGCTATCGATGCAGCAAGAAGCTGCGATCATTTGCAAAAAGCCATCTTGGATGCCAAAAATGGTGATTGCTCACCAAACATCTTGCCTTTAGAAACACACTTTGTTGGGTGCAAGGTCACTCCCATTGATGATGTCACGTTAACGTTGAGTGTACTTTGTCAATGTGGACTACTGAGGCAGACGTTGAAGTCGGTACCATGCATAACATTTCTTGTTTAACTTTCTATAGTGAGCGAGTATAGCATGCGCAAAGTCCCTCCACATTTTTGGTGGCATGAGAGAATCGTACCACGTCTAGTTGATCTGCTTGAGAGGTAGTACGCCTATGGTGGTCGATGTGAGAGAGGTCGCGAGAGCCGTTAGTGCAGCTCCGCCAGTCTCTTGCTGCCGTTGGATGGCCTTTGCATCGGAACCCCAACTCAAAGTCGTGCAACACAAAAGCGACATCGTGAGGTCAATTTCCTTTTTGTCGTTGTTGACCACAGCAGTAGTGAAGTGCACCTCCAAAATTGTCACCCACATCCTGACCCTCAGTCCCTCCTCAGTTCGACAAACATCAAACTCCGTAGATGCGACTGTTTGAAGCTTAGACCCCAATGGTTGGGACCGTTTGAGATCGAGCGCATGCAAACCCCCATGGTTGCGCGAATCAAACCTCCTGACACTATGCAAATTCACCCGGTGTTCCATATCAACAGGCTCAAGCAATACCAGGACCCCTGGGAAAACTTCCCGGGTAGAGATGTACCTTCCCCTCCACTTGTACAAGTGAACAAGGACACAGAGTACATCATCGAGGGCATCCTGGGCCATGGAGGACATGGCAAAACAAGATAATATCTTGTCAAGTGGCACAGCTTCGATGTCGTGCAAATCAGATGGGAACCGTGTGACAACCTCCACAACGTCGATTACCTAATCGACGGATACTACCACAATCACCGGGCCACATTTGAACGCACTCAGACGTCGCGGCTAAAAAGGGGGCAAGTGTTACATTCCAAAAGTACACAAATTACTAATCTTTCCATGTGGGAAAATCTGTTACTACATGAATAGCCCATCCAATTTTCACTCCGAAGGTCGAGGGCAATTCGGCCAACCGCCCTCACCTCCCGTCCATCCTATTCGCACTTCTTCACAACTTTGACCACTTTTGAGACTCATCGACAAAATTGTCGAGAAAACTTTGATGACTTCTCCCTGAATCGAGAAATGTCGAGATTTAGAAATAGGGCGGAGTGCCTATACACCCCTAGTTTCACACAATAAGCCCCATCTGCCCCTTCGTCGGAACAATAAGCCCCATCCGCCCCTCCGCCAGAACGATAAGCCCCATCCGGCCCTTTGTCGAAACGATAAGCCTCATCCGCCCCTCCGCCAGAACGACAAGCCTCATTCGCCCCTCTACGAGAACAAGAAGCCTGACTTGCCTCTTCTGCACGGACGCAAAAATCCTGGCACAGAAAATAAACGGCATACCCCTCTTGTTTGTCAAAAGATAGCATGTCAACGTTGCATGGATGCGACGTCGACATGCTGACGTCACAATTTCCTACCCAATTATCACAAACTCCTTAAAACAAGGGTTTGTGATGTTTTTGTAAGTGGTTTACGGGGAGTTTGAATGGGGGATCTGAGACTCCCCACTGTTCAAAGGGAACCTGCTGGGTCCCGCTACCGCGAGACCCAGCAGGTGCTTGCGTATAAATAAACCCTCAAACCCTGCATGTAAAAAGGGGGTGGGTTTTTCTATTGTTTGTAACTCAACGAGGGTATAAAGTTGAACAAAGTGTTGAAAAAACAAATAGGGATTCTCGACTCCCGTTGGGGATTCCCATGGGCGCCCATCGACCGGAATCCCCATCCAAGTCCCCCCCCACTCCCCACAGCCTCTCGGCAGTCCACCAACCGCCCGTTCCACTGCGGCCCTCAATTGCGATGGCCTCGATTGACGGGCAGGTGGGTCGGCTGGTGGGCTACAAAAGGCGGGGGGGGGGGGGGTGGGGTTGACGAAGTACCAACCAACGGACGGCATGCCCGATTTCACCATGCTTAAGCAGCGACATGCGTCGCTGTTTGAGCATGGTGAAAACGGGGAGGCGGATTAGGCTTTTTTTTGCCGGACAGGGGCGGATTATGCTTATTGTTTTAGCGGAGGGGCGAATGAGGCTTATCGTTCTGGCCGAGGGGCGGATGAGGCTTATTGTTGTGGCGGAGGGGCGGATGGGGCGTATCGTTCCGATGGAGGGGCGAATGGGGCTTATAGTTCCGACGGAGGAGGGGTATATGAGGGTCAAGAGTGACAAAATAGGGGGTAATCGGCATCTTCACCGTTAGAAATATGCATCTCGCTTCTTCCTCGGGGATGTCGGAGTCCCCCAATTTCTCGGCGGAGATTCTTGATTCGACCACTCATGACGCGACTCCACACGTGCTGCTCAACAATTGAGTCGACGACCCTGGTTATTTCTCATTTATGTCTCGACACGTGTCTACATACGTTCAATAAATCCAACACTTTTCATCCAAGGACACTTGTTGCTAATGATAGTTTGCTCAAGTGTCACAAATTCTCAACCCTTGCCCCGCAACTTTTACCTCCTTGCCATCTATACCCTGCTCAGGATAACATTGCCCAACCATGGGAGAAACCCCCAAATCTGCGAATGGGGGATTGTGAGTTGGAAAAAAAGGGAAGAGGTAAATTCCTCAATCACGATCGAGTGATTCGCCTCCTTTCTTTGCTTGACCGGGGACTTCCATCGCCGATAAAGCATGGCCACTGGAATGGATATGGTGTTCGTATTTTTATGTTTATGGATACAGCTTTTTTGATTGATAAGATAAGTTGGCAAGATAATCATGTTGTTGGCTCTCTCCTCATGCGAGGTGATGGGTCGCTAAAACTTGACAAGCTTTCGAGTCTGTTTGCTTCCTGACCTATCGGAAGCTCAACCAGATTAAGTTTATCGAGGTTATGAGCTGACCTGAACGGTCGCACGGTTAATTTGATGCTCGGGCGATTCTGCCCATTATCTTGTTCAGAGTTTTGTGACAGAGACTTCGACCCAAGAGGTCTTGTTGTATTCTTCATTCTCGATGGAAATCTGTTGGAGTTAGCATGCTTTGACGATGATTCACACATGTGTGGTTTCACAAAAAAAACATTGCACCTCAAAAGCTCGCCGTTTAGGCGGCGTAAAAGGTGAGACATTTCAGGAGGAGCTTAGTGCAGACACCCTTTGCCAGCGGATCAATCCGATGGTCTCTGTGAACCGTCACATTATTGAAAGGTAGCTGTTTGGAGTAGGCGCCTGCCATACCCAATGTCTGTATCGTCACTCCATGTGGCGGGGATTGGTCAGGTCATCGCCTCGGACAAGTTTGTCTTGATTTTTATGGGGGAGTGACCGTACATCCACATAATTCTCGGCATATATCGCCAAAGCCATGTTTCGCACATTAACCATGGCATGCCCATTTTTGGAACTCTTTGCTCCCTCATGAACGTTTTATCCAACGAGCATTAGAAAAGGACGCTACATCCAAATGTGCACACTATGTTGACGCCGCATGCCATCGAGCGACAATATGCTAACGTCGTCATACATGACAGAAAAATCATAAACCCCTCTCTAGAGGGGTTTGTTACTTTTCTCACAAATGTTTGTAACGGTTTTGAGTCGGGGGACCAAAACACCCCATGCGTTGAAAGGGAACCTTATACGCCCAGCTACTGCGGGGCCGAGTAGGAGCCCGCTCAAAAATAAAATCCTAAAACCCCGAGTGTAAATCGGGGTGGGGTTTGAGAGTGGCCTGAATTGATGAGAATGGGTTTTCTTCTCCGAAATAAAGTTTGGAGAAGGCGTTTTTGCTCGATCGTGATGGAGCGAATAACCTTTTTTTTTAACTTGCAAGCCCGCATTTGCAGATGTAGGGTTTCATGTTTTGACGGGCTTCGCCTGCACAAACATAGAAAACACTAAATCCACGAATGGGGGTTTGCCAGTCAAAAAGAAGAAAAAAGAAAGGCTAATCGCTTGATCGATATTCTTGCAAGGAGGGGGGGGGGAGCGAGGGTTCTGACAAATCACCCCCCTCGCTAAGCTCAATGGACAACTCAAGTCACGGATCGGGCATGGCCATGAAAATGGATATGGCATTCTTTTAAAGCTTGATGAACATGGCGTAGTTTACCTCAACCATATTGACGTCATTTTTAACGTCTTGAAATATGAGGTTTAGGTCAATTCTTACGTGGATGTAGCAGCCTTTTTGGGCATTGAGGTTTTTTCTGGTCCCGTGGTCGTGACTGAACAAGCCCGGGGATTGAACCCGGCCCCCTAAACAAATTTATAGCTTGTACAGTCTATGGTGCTTCCACCAGCGGTGGAACTGGTTAGAGGGAGAGCGAGGGAAGTGGGGAGTCACGAGCCAAGCGAGGCAAGACGCCATGGATGGGAATACTTGACAAGCAAAACGTGACAAAAACCTAAGTAACACGAGAGAGTATTGTTCGGTGAAACGGAGCAGGTGGCGGGGTGACGAGCGGGCGAACGGCGAGCCCATCCTCGCTCGCACCCGCGCCTAGTGAGACTCGAACCTGAGACCTCACCCACGCATTTTCCTGCACGCACACAACCTAGTAAACCCGGGAAGATAACCCGGACATACATCCCCGTCATACACTAGGAAGCCTAGTGTCAACAACAATTCAGGTTTTAAACGCCTGTGCTAGAGGTAACCTTGATGCGGGCCACAAGAGAGTGGATGGTCTCATTCCAATCCGGTGCCACGTAAGTGGTGCCGTCAGCGCTGGTGTCACTCCATCATTAATCACCTGCATCCGTGCGGTGAGTGTGCAGCGAGGCCAGAGGTCACAACAAATCTGTGGGACACATACCAACACTCCCCCATGACCAACAACCGACGCACAGTGACACGAGCCCACAAACACAACGAGTGCCGAGAGGAGTGATAGACAACTGTACAAGCACTAGCCACAACCACTCAACTTGGATCACCACGTGGACACCACAGTCCAACAACATGCACAGCCACCTTGAAGACGTTATTGCTCAGTGCCTTCGTCAGGAAATCAGCTCGCCGTTGTCGTGTATCGACCCAGACGACCTGGACATCACATGCAGTAATACGCTCGCGCACAAAATGATGCTCAACGTTGATGTGCTTCGTGCGTGTATGATGCATGCCATCATGTTCAGCAATCGCCTTAGTGCTTTGATTGTCACAACGCAAAGTGATGTAGCGGATGGGGACACACAGTTACTGTAGCAAGCGACACAGCCACACACTCTCGCAAGTGCCTGCACCTAGAGCAACATACTCAGCCTCACTTGAGCTACGCGCCACACAACTCTGCTTACCACTCTTCCACGACACAGCGGTTCCACCAACGAGGAAGATGTAACCTGTACGGCTACGTGCGGCAGTGTCATGTGCCCAGTCGCTGTCCGTGTATCCATCCATGACAATCGATGGTTGTGCACGATAGCACAATCCAGTGCGTGTAGTGGAGAGGGAATACCTGACAACGCGCAGTGCAGCCTCCATGTGTTGGGCTCGAGGAGCCTGGGAGAACTGGGCCACGAAGTTCACGGAGAAGGCGACATCTGCCCTGGTCGTGGCCGCCAGGTACATCAGTGATCCAATGACGCGGAGATAATCAGTCACATCAACTGTCTCCCCAAGCTTGGACACATGCAGTGTCTTCAGCAGCCTCTGGCTCGCTGGGGTCATGGGTGTGGACGCAGTGGGTGTGGACTCTAGCAGTGAGGCAAAGCGCTCCCCCTGGCTACATACGTATGCAGCCTGGTGGACATGGAGTGTGCGACGAGAACGGTTGCGCTCAAGCTCCATGCCTAAGAGGACGCGAGAAGGTCCCAAATCTTTCATCTTGTACGTGGACTGCAAAAGCGTCTTCACTGACTGAACAACTTCTAACTAGGCGACGCTATCAGCAGGTCATCCATGTAGACGAGAACAGCGACAAACGGGGCAGAAGGTGGGCTGACAAAGAGTGATGGATCCACCGTACTGCGCAGGTAACCTCCTTTCTCAAGAGTGGACGCGATCTCTTGGTTCCAGCACCGTGGCGACTGCTTTAGGCCATATAGAGCCTTCCGCAGTCGCCAAACTCGGTCAGTGCCATCGGAGAAGCCAGGTGACTGAACCATGTAGATCTCCTCGTCCAACCGTCCGTGACAGAATGCATTGCTCACATCCATCTGCTCTAACTCCCAGTCGTGGTGAGCCATGAGACTCAAGAGTGCTCTGGCAGTGGTGTAACGCCCAACCGGCGCAAACGTCTCAACGAAATCAACGCAGGGGACCTGGGAGTACCCCTTTGCTATGAGGCGTGCCTTCCACTTGTCGAGTGCATCGTTGGGCTTGTACTTGCGCAGAAAGACCCAACAGACATCAATGGCTTTGCACCCATGCGGAAGATCCACAAGTTCATAGACCGCATGATCATCAAGGGGTTTGAGCTTGTCACGCATTGCAGCCTCCCACTGCTGGGCGTCAGAGGCTGCACGGGCTTGATGCACAGTGGTTGGCTCAGGGGGCAAGACAGTGGTGACTGACGTGGCGTGACACTCTGCAATGCTGCTCAAGACCGCAGCTTCCAAGGCCCGCTCATGCTCAGAGGCAAGAAGCGTGTAGCCGAGGGTGGAACTGGGATGGACAACCCCAGTATCCAAGCCCAGTGCGTCCATGCCGGTGGGGAGCACAGGCGGGTGGGGTGGCTGGGACGCAAGCTCGGACGGGGGAGGGCGTGCCGTGGTCGTGGAGGTGTGAGAGCGGTTGGGTAAGGCACGAAGACGCCCATCCCGGACGAAGGGTGAGACAGGGGCAGATCCAACAGGGACATGCGGTCAGACACCCGGACAGGAGAGGCCGCGGGTGAAGAGGCAACAGGAGAAGTTCCCTGGATGGACGAGACAGCAAAAGACGAGGCAGACTGGGTAGAGTCAATGACCGGGGACGACGGGACGTCAGATGGGCTGGACGATACGTCAGAGGAAGAGGACACAGAGGAGGTGGGGACAGGTCCAAACGACGAGGACTGCAACGAGGGTGATAGCTGCGATGCGGCAACAAGGCCTACCGATCGGCAGGACTGACAGGAACTACGGGACCGGCAGGACCGACATCCCCCCTCAGTCGAGAGAGAGGTAGGAGGGAGGAGTCCGGGGACAGGCGACTGATGTCCCAAAGGAAGACAGACTCAAAGAGCAGAGCGTCATGAGACTCGACGACACGCTGATGGACGGGGTCCCAAAAACACAAGGCTTTGGACTGCGAAGAGACGCCGAGAAAGGGACATAGACGACCGCGAGGGGACAGTTTCCCATCACGAAGATTGTCCGGAAGCCAGACAGACGCAATTCTACCCCAGATCCGAGCTAGGCAAAGATCAGCCCGATGACCATGCTAGCGCTCAAAGGGTGTAACAGTGCGAGGAAGGGGGCCGTGTGGAACACGGTTCCAGACCCACGTCATGTAGCACATTGCTTCGAAAGCAAAGAGCTTCGGCAGACCGGACTCAGACAAAAGCGTACAGACACTGTCGGCAAGTGTCCGGTTCCAACGCTCAGAGACACCGTTTGGCTAGGGTGTGTAAGGAGCCGACGTCTCTAGACACACCCCACTAGACTCGAGGAGACGAGCAGTGGGACCAAGGAATTCACCGCCACGGTCGCTGCGGAAGACATGCAGCAACCGCTGACAGGCACGCTCGGCCTGAACAAGCCATGAATCAATGACAAAACAGACATCGCTCCTTTGACAAAGAGCAAACACCCAGCGGAAGCGAGAAAAATCATTGGTAATACATACGACTTAGCGACCAACGTCACCAAGGAGGTCATGAGGCAAAGGGCCCATGACATCCGCATGAACACGATCCAGGGGATGTGTAGAGTGTGACTCAGAAGGAGAGAAAGGAGAGCGATGCATCTTTCCTTGCGCATAGTCAAGGCAGTCGGCAAGGCAAGGGGCAGGGAAGGTAGAGGGCAAGAGGCCAAGAGCAGGCTGGAGACGCAGCATGCTGTGAATAGCATCGGTGTGGACATGACCAAGGCGACGATGCAAAAGATGCACGAGGTCAGGATCGAGAGAGGGTGCAACGTGAGCTAGAACAACACCAACGGCAGGAGCGGAGGGGGCGTGCAAGGGAACACGATAGAGTTGGTTGCACTTCACGCCACGGAGAATAGCACGTTGAGTGGAACGAAGACAAACGTTGCCGACACCACGGCTAGCAGTAAAGTCCATACCTTGATCATCTAGGGATGGCACAGACAGCAGGCTGAGTTCCAACGAAGGCACATACAAAACTTCAGGCAGGTATAGGGCACCATTGGGTCCAACACAGCGCACGACGCCCACACCCTGAACAGGCAGCAACTGCCCAGACCCAGTACGAACAAAGCGGACAGAACCGACGGGGATTAACGAGACAAATGAGGAACGCACGGATGTCATGTGGTGGGTCGCCCCTAAGTCAAGGACCCAGAGGCCACTAGACACACGAACGGAGGGGAGCACACTAGACGTGGCAACAGTGGCAACATAGGACGGAGATAATGTATAGAGGGAGAGACCACAAGGAAGAAAGTCAGTCTGCCAACACTCAATCCACGGGACAGACGTATACAAGGCACCCTGGGCGTGACCGGGAGGATCCCCACGAAGGACACTGTCAGCCTCACACACAAGACCTCTGGCCACCGTTGCAACACTCTCACCTCCCTGATCGCGAAGGCGAAGGAGCTGGAGGAGGGACTGCTCAAGGTGGCGCTCGCAATCACCGCGATCACCATCTACCGGCGGAGCTAGAGTAGATGCGCTGGTAGGAAGGGGGAACCAAGGCGGAGCGATGTAGGCTGATGACAGGGGGCTAGCATACGCAGGGGCGCCGTAAGGAGGTGGCCAGCCCCAGGGATAGGGGGAAGGAGGCGGAGGAGAAGTCACACCAGAGACGGCGTGAGCCTGAGCCGAGAGTGGGGTGGAGGTGCGCGATGAGACACTGGCATCAGAGGCCGCTGGTGCGGAGGAATTGGAGGTGCGAGCCCAGTGAGCGCGCATGGCCCGGGCAAGGCGGAGGTCATCCGGAGGAGCTGGGCAAGTCTAAGCAGAGTGCTCAGTAGAGCCGCAGTTCCAACACACGACAGCGCTCGGAACCCGCGAGGAAGCACAGGCGCTCTTGTCCTTACCCTTGCCCTTGCCCTTCCCCTTACCCTTTCCATGACCTTGGGACGCGAGGGCAGAGGCGGGAGAGGACGAGGAAGGAGCGGCCGAGGCAAAGGAAGTGGTAGAATAGGAGAAGGGTGCAGGAGCAGTGTTAAGCGCAGCAACACCCGTGACAATAGAGCAGTGGAGGCGCTTGTTCTGAAGGCTAGTCCACCAAGCAGTAAGGCGCTCTGACGTGAAGTCCCAGAGAGCACCAACCCCGGGGGGTGACATGGGCGGGACTGACTCCGAGGCAAGGCGCTTCAGCTCATCGGCTTTGACGTCGTGAAGGAGATCTGACAGCTCATGAATAAGACCTTTGACCATGGTCAAAACGGCGGAGAACTGGCCACGTGCCGCTTTGCCAAGCTCACAAAGGAGCTTGAGACCAGGAGACCAATAGGCATCGGCGGTGTCATCAACACGCATAAGAAGCGTGTTAAACTGGACTATAAGCGCGCTCTGTGCGGCTTGTCTAGTGACAGTAGTACGGCGACGCAACATAGCGTATGCACCACTGGGGTCAGCAAGGCGCTGGGCAGCAAGGTCAGCGTTGAAGGTGCCAATATCATCAATTAGCGACTCAGGGGCAGCGGCGATGAGAGCGCGTACTGCATGGGCAGACTCAGCATCGTGCGGTGTGAAGGGAGCAACAGCAGGGGAGTAGTTATCCCACAGCTGCTCTCCTTGAGCCCAGACGCTGAAGCGCACTTCCCAAGAGGAGAAGGCAAGTGCAGAGGAAAGTGCAGGCGACTGAGAAAAGAAATCATGCTGGCGAGGCACAGGCAGTTGGGTAACAGCAGCGGCAGGGCCAGGGTGCGCAGCAGCAGAGGTGCTAGAGGCAGAGGTGGTGCCAGCTTTGAGAGTGACCCCGGGAGGGGGAATAGACGGCGCAGCGGAGAGGCGACAAAGTACAATAGCTGCAACTTCATTAGCAAAAGGAGCGCGGTTGTCCTAAGCGAGCTTAAGACGATCCTCGGCCTCCTGCTAGGCCTCGCGAGCGAGGGTCAGCTGGCGCTCAAGAGCCACAACGACTGACTCGTCGTCATTGGGCATGGCGACGGCGTGTGGGCTTTGCCGGACAGATTTGGACAGAGTTTCCCCAGCCCCAGTGGGCGTGGGAAATATGGGGTTGCCTGAGGCAAAAGATAAAGATGTTGTAGGACAGCCCACCCCGAGCCAGACAAGACAAGCCACGCATAGCAGGCAAGAGAAGAGTTCAAGCAGGTACAAGATGCTACAAATAAATCACGAGGATGGGCTATGCAGAAAGGCAAGCAGAGGAGGAATAGCAGCCGCTGCGGAGGTAGACAGGATAGAGACGGTATAGACGATGGGCACCGCCAGAGCAAAGGCTCTGGTGGCATAGGCGGCACTGAGGGTGATGAAGAGGGCTGCGACGGAGACAATCGCCATGACAAAGCTGGAGGCAGCTGATGGAGCAGATGTTGATGCAGCGCCTGTTGCTATTGTAGAGCTGCGGATAGAGGCTGCAGCTGCTGATGTTGCTGATGCAGCTGCGGCTATGGCAGAAGCAATGGCAGATGCTGCGGCAGAAACTTGTGTCCCTATGTTAGCAACGGCTGCAGCGATTGGACCAACAACAGCTGCTGCCACTGTGTACGCGTCAGTAGCCCGCCCTGCCGAAGTCGAGGCAGAAGCACGCGACGCTCTAGCGGCGGCAGCAAAAGTGGCTGCAGTTGCTGCAACGGCGTCAATGAGAGCAGACGTTGTGTGAGTGAGAGCACTCATAAGATGTACAACGTCTTGTGTGGGTGCTAAGTGCAACTGGTCCGCAGCAAACTCTGAAGCGTCCTGCCACAACGGATTCCCCCCGGGAGAGAGAGGCGGGGAGGCGCTTACCGAACGGTGACGGGATGTCCACGCTAACGTGGAGGCGGCTGACTCGGATTCGCGATCACCTCTCATTCCTCTGCGACGACGAGCGTGGCGCTGGGGCAGCCTCCCCTCGTAGTACGCACCGGTAGTGAGCACGCTCTGGTTGTCGGTTTGCGCCAGCGTGACGAATGCGGCACCACGGGGCGGTGCGTGCAACTGCGACGGCTGTCACTGTGGCCACTGCAGTTGGTGACCACTCTGGTTGTGGTGCTGCTGCTGCCGTGGGTGCTGCTGCTGCTGCCTCCCGCGGGTGTTGTGGCTGTTGTTGTCGTGTGTACACTAGCTAGATGCGCTGTGGTTGTTGAGGAAGCAGCAGCTCCTACTGCGATGATTGTCACTGTGACATTGTAGTTGCTGCGTGGTGTGGCTGCTGCACTCACTGCTGTACCAGCTGCTACGACTGTTGTAGCTGTGATAGAGGTGGTTGCGACTGCCGCGTCACTACCAATGGAGGTGGTGGCAGATGCCACAAGGCTCCGTCCACGGCTGCACTTGTTGATTAGTCCGTCGGCCCTGTCACAACAGCAACGAGGGTGGCTACGGGGACACGGGTGCGCTGAGAGGGAACTAGGACGCCCGGGGCATTGGAGGGCGTAGCTGCAGCTATAGCGGACGACATAGGCTAGAGATGGCGTGGGAAGCGAAGAGACGCCTCTGACACGGCCAATGCTGCAGCGGTTGTGAAGGGAAGCTCGTAGTGGTTCCACCAGCACGTGCGGAGTGCTAGGTGGGTGCGGTGCAGCCAAGAGAAGATGGCGGGTGGGGATGGCGTCGGTCGGTGTTGCCACTAGAGCGAATACGACCACACACCAAGGGCACCGCACTGTCGAGATGGACGTTGCGGGCTCCTTGGTTGACTGTACTGCTAGATCGCAGGTGAGATGGCGGCGGAAGACGTGGAGGACGTGGTGAAGAGAGACCACGCTACTGGTGGAGGTCCAGAATTGGACGCGCATGTGGGCAAGCAGCGTGTTCCCTCACATGCTCTGATACCTAGTTAAAGGGAGAGCGAGGGAAGTGGGGAGTAACGAGCCAAGCGAGGTACAAGACGCCAAGGACGGGAATGCTTGACAAGCAAAACGTGACAAAAACCTGAGTAACACGAGAGAGTGTTGTTCGGTGAAACGGAGCAGGTGGCGAGGTGACGAGCGGGCGAATGGCGAGCNTGCGTCAGTGCGGTGAGTGTGCAGCGAGGCCAGAGGTCACAAAAAATCTGTGGGACACATACCAACATTTCTATGTGATGCGGATGTGTAATTGTACTCTACCTTCTCGTGCATTGCATAGGAAGGGGGCGTGCATTGCTTTGGTGAAGAGTTGGTTCTGGAGCCTTTTCTTTTTCCTTCCAGGAGGGAGCTCAGAGATTCGTAATGTGGCGTAGGTGGGATGTTATTGTTGGGTGTGAGGTAGGGTTGCGACGATGGTTGGGGTGGGGTTATGTTTTGGTTGAGCCCATCTCTCTTGCGAGAGGCGATGGAAAATGGTAGCTCATGTGATTTCCCATACTTTTCTCTCGTTGGTGGGAGTGGTGGGTCCAATCAGAATGTTTGGTAAGGTGGGTGGGGTTTGGGGGAAGAAAGTCGTGAAACTGATGCGGAGCCGTTTGCTTATTGGTTCTATCGCTCAGCATTGCACGAAGTAGAGTTCAATTGTTTCTAGTTCATTACATCGTGGGCAGAGTGGAGATGGGGGGGGGGGGGGGGGGGGGGGGGAGGAAACGGAATCTGTGGTTTACTTGGATAGACCTGTAGATAATGCGTAGCATGACGTCTTGCGGTCGGATGCGGAGGGGGATTTTGAGGAGGCTGTCATGGATGTGCCGCCATTCGAACGTGGTGTTTGGGTACTTCTCTTCCCATTTGAACTTATGTGTTGCGGAAGGGGTTTCAGGTTTGAGGAGGGTTTTGTAGAGGTCTTGGATGGATGGGGTTCCATTTTTGATTCTATAGCTTGGGATGTCTGGTTGGTGTGGTGTGCCAAGGAAGGTCCCTTTTTGGGGTTACGTAGTAACCCTATGCAATCGGTTGGGTATCAAAGAATCAGTGCTGACGTCGGAAAATCCCCTGCACAAGGACTTCCGCGACGGCAATTCTGTCTACGGTCGGTGTTTCTATCCATCGACAGCTCATCGAGTATTTTCTAGGTTATTTTTTCAGCACTTCTGTCGCGTCCGGAAGACAGGCCCTCTCTGAGCGTGATTTTCCTTGCGGAAGCGACTCCCAGTCCGAGAAAAACGTGCGAATCGGACAGACTTCGCGTGGCAACCAGGGTTTTTTCTGAAACCGATACCGGACATCGCAAGCAAGCACTTGACTTCACCAACGACGACTTCTCGGACAGGAGGGGAAGGTCGAGAAAAACTCGTTTCCAAGGCAGATAACAATTTTGAACCCGGCTTCATTCTATTACTACGTAACCCCGATGCAAGCCTGCGTACAGCCAATGCCACTAGTCTGACATATATTAGTGTTCAGTCCTTTTCGCCCATTGAGGAAACAAAGGGAACATGCCGAGGGCAAAATTCTTCACTGTCCGAATCGCAATTGACCTTCTCCCAATACTTGGGAGCATGCGCATGAAGGTGGGGCGAAGCAGCGAACCATTGACAACCAGTTCCTCAACCGTGTGAGCGTGCAATGCCGTGCAACTGCCACGTTACCATAGTTTTCCGAGGCGGCTGGGAAGAACACGTGGTCACTCGAGGAGGGAGGAAAACTAAGATTATACATACTGATTTCTGAAAACAGAAACATACCACCACACGACCCAGACCTACAATAATCTCAACAACATCATAAAACAGCTACAAAGAACGTATTTTGGAAGCATGCTAGAAATGTTTGGATGGGGGGCATTTCAATTTTTGGAAAACATACGAAAATTTTGAAAAGGGATTGGCGCGACATTTGAGAATGAACAATGAATTTCCATGTTGTGTGTGATGCAACCACATCAACAAAAGTTTTCACAAAACTCATATAATCCGCTAAACAATCCACACATTCTATCCAAACTCGAGGGGTTGACTGATCATGCATTTGTTTTTGAAAATTACAAAACAATAAACATTTTTAGTATATCCAATTATACTTTTGGAAAATATAGTCAGATGAAGGTTCTACCAAAACGAAAATTCTTAAGATGTGGCAAATAACAAACCATCATTAAGTAAATGAGAAGCAATGTATTCTCGTGTATTAAAATTCAGGTTTTGAAATGTGATTAAATAGCATACATAAGGCAATCTTGTGTGTTCATGTAAAAATGACAATGCCAACACTGATAGGATGTTTTTTAAAGATCCAATGAACAATAAAACAAATTCTACATAAACATGATAAGGATTTTTCTTTCACTAGCAGACATGGTGCCTTACTAATAAAATAAAGAACAAAATACATGATGGAAAACGTAATTATAAAATGCAATAGTTTATATGATAAAACATTTCGTTCAAATTTACATATATTTGATAAAAGGAATGTTTGAAATGGAGCATTATCCTCTCATGCAAAAATTTTATTTAATAATTCGATAAAAAATATGATGTGACGGATGATTTATAAAATGTGACATGCATGAATGCAATACTCCTCTGGCATGAGATTAATCTTTCTTGAAGATGAGATATCTTGGTTGTCCAATGAGCCTATAGGCAAGCTCGAATGTTCTATTATTGAGGATGTTTTCACAAATAAGTGTATTTTCCCAATTGGACTGTGTTAAAAGAACATTTCAACGACTGCGCACATACTTGAAAAAATAAAGTACATCTTATAATCTATCTTCACCGCCATGATTGATATGTACATCGTACAGGTTGGTCCTAATCATTTCATCATGTAATTGCAGCCTCATCTTGCCTTTTCATTCGTCCTCTTTAGATTGGAAAAAATTGGGACAATGTCATCCTTTCTTCTTTCATTCCATATCTCCTGTAATTGATCTTGTTAAAGCCCCTCAATACTGCATTCATGATGGGTAAACTTTCAACATTTAACACAAAATTTTCGTACGGCAATTTTCACTTTACATGTTTTATGGGGCTCAAACAAATAATCTGAAATGTCTATTCTTAATAACAAATTCACATGTTGATGCAATAATGGGATAAATTGAAACACTGTTGGTGATACTTAAGAAAAGTTTATTTCCATTTAGAAGGTTTCCTTACAAATGTTTGTTATTTGTTTTCTTAGGTTTATCTTTCTTGTTTCTAGGCACATGTACATAATAATAACTATGGAGTCACAATAATAGAGAAAGCATACAAAAAAACCTTCAAATACAAGAAGAGGAATTCTCTCAAAATTTCAATTGAACCCTGACACATACGAGTTTTTTGGCTTCCATTGTAACAGCCAAACAGTGGTAGATGCATATTCTAAAGGAAAAAAAAGGGGGCAGTCTTGTTGACACCACTTCAATTTTTTTAGACATGTTATGCTACATGCTCTTAAAACATCTTTGTTTGAAGAAAGCTTATGTCCTATTCTATGTAAAACTTCAACTAAAGTAGTCCTTGACCATGCTAACAGACACAAGCATTGATTGAAAGACTCAATAATGCAATATAATTGTCTAGTGCATGACATGCTATCAAATCATTAAAACAAGCTACTAGCTTGTAACAACTGTAATCATTCTGCAACATTCTACAAATAAAATGTATGCCCGCATAACAATTATCCTAGATGGAAGGAAAAATGGTTGCCAGAATTAATTAGGGTATCACGAATCACACCATAAAAAACAAAGTCAAAATGAGGCAGGCATGTTATCCTACATGTAATACTTCTACCAATCCATGTTGCATAACTAACTAGAAATATGAGCCAAGAGCTAAACATGGAATGGAGGAAGAATGGCAGAAGGGATATTCCATAGCCATACTGTTCTAGCTACAATCCCGACCAAGGGATTTATTCTAGCCTAAATTTAAAATGGAATCTTATGTCATAAGATTTTTTTGGACATTTTGTACTCAAAAGACGAGGTCAATGTTTGCGTGGTGGAGGATATACCTGTACGACTCTTTACAAGCATGAAAATGGCCAATAATTCACAATCCCATCTCTTTCCTTTGAAGTTTTTGGTTCTCCTTTCTTATGAAGGACGGATTATTGCGTCCTCCATGATTCAAACTACATGACACATAATGAATTTTGAAGAGAAGATTTGTGAACCTTTGTGGACCATAACACCTTTTTGTCTTGTTCATGTAAAGTCAACCACACACATGTGTATCTTTTGTGGTTCGGTGATTTAAATTCAAGCTCTAGTGTTAGAAAACAATCCTTTTTTTTTCTCCAAAAGGAGGATCGTACGACCTTTTAATGTTCTTTGGCATGACTGATGCGTAGTCACAAAAGACATATCGCACATGTGTATTAGTGACATGGTTGACGTAGAATTGGTTGTAAATTGTCAATAGTTTCTGTTAAAATTGAAGAGTTAATGGAAAGAAGGTCTCTCCATATGTTATGTCACATGAATTTAATTGGTTTTTGTGGCCATTCATCTTTCCCATTTGGAAGGAGTGTTCATGAGACCAAATAATGAGGATGAACCACTTAACATGTGTACACATCAATAAGGCATGATCTTTTCATATGCACTGATGTTGAGATGGTACCTCTACAAAAAATTGTGATTTCTTAGAGTATAAAATCTAGAAATCAACCATCTTGGTTGTAAGAATTTATTCATGACCAATTTAGGTCTACACGGTATCACTGATCACTAGTGGGATTGTTGGCTTGCCTCAACCAAAAACCCATGCAACTTGGATACTCGCCTTATCTTTGTTTTTGAACGCGCCAAGGCCTTGATACATGGTTGTTGACAAAACTTGTTTCTAAAATACATCATTTCATTCATTTTTGAAAGATGCGGCATTTGTCGTCTTGCTTCTCTTTTGTTTGTCAAACTTCTTTATTTTATATGACACTACTTTTGATCAGATTATGTTTACATCTACCATCATTTCTTTATGCTTTTCTGAGATGGGAACCAAGAGATTTTAATCATGTATCTATGAATAGTCTTCCTCAAATTTGATCGTTTCAAATAAGAAATGTCAAAATATAAGGATTTCACCCATGGATTAAGTGTTCATCATATTACATTTACTATATGAATGGAACATGATCATAATGTATGTTATACGTTGAAATTGTGTATTTTTCACTTAAATACCACTTAAAATTTATCAAAAACTTGCAAACTTTGCCCTTTGAGCTGGTGAACGAAAGACCTAGTCCCTAAGGTTTGCCCCTTCTTCATAATTGTGTATAAGGGTTGCATTCAAGGGAATAAACGATAGATTCATACTAATGAAACATTATAACATGAAGTTTTCAATACTATCAAGATGCAATACGAACACATTTTTTTATGATTAAGGTCACATTGAAAAGCAAATCCCAAGAGTTCAGGTTGCGACACTTTCTAAATGTTGCAGAAAACTATGTTGCTTCCACTTTTGTAGATTTTCTACATTTGGCACTCCCACTTGGTGGAGTATGTCCTTGTGTCCCACTTCAAGGTCCTATAGAGCATACACAATCGTCAAAGAAATTCTACAAAAATACAACGATTGATGACAGTGCAGTATTATACATAACCCATTGTATTTTGAATCAGAAAATTCATTAATAGGGCCATATCCCAAATATAGGGATTCCAAATGCCTTCCCATATCATTATGGGCTAGCAAAGTTTGTTCCATTGGTTGATGAAATTGTTTTCTCCATTCCAGACATATGTGGTACCGTGAAGGATTTTTCTTGGTTCTCTTTATCGGAGATCAATTTTGTTCTTACAATGGTGCAAAAACATTGCCACGCCATTTTATTTCATGTTTCGAATCTATCATAATGTTTCATTCAGAGGGTGATGTAGATTTAAGCATGGTTAGGGTTGCCTTGTACATTGTCATATGGATGTATATTTTTGATTGTTGACGTATGATTGTTACATGAAGTTTCTGAAATGGAGTTTACTTATAAGCTGAGTGTGTGGGGGGATTGTACGTAGTGATGGGTATTTCATGTGTACTAGTGTATAATATTTTGGTTCAGTTGTGCTAGGGAATGTTGAAGGGGGGGCTTCTATATGGTGAGTGGGTTAGCAAAGTGTATGGAGAGATGAGTTCCAAATGCATACTAGTGAAATATTTAAATTGATAAGTGTAAGTGAATGGGGAGGGATGGATGTGATGAGTTTATGAGACGAGTATATTTTGAAATGGGTATGAAGTGTACACTAGTGTTAAACATTTGGAGTGGTTTGATTGGGTGATGGATGATAAATTAATGATAGCTTACAGTTCTTTGTTTTAGATTCACAAGTATGGGGTGAGGGGTTGGCTTATGTGGTAAGTGTTTGTGGGTAGTGTATGTCGAGATGGGTTCAAAATTTGGAGTAACGTATCTGTTACAATTAAGATGTGGAAATTAAAATTGGAAGGGGTTTGAGGGAGGGTGTTGTGTTTGGTGAGTGTATAAAAGAAATCTATGGAAAGGTGGGTGCAAAATTTACACAATTGTATTATTCTCGGATATAGATGTTCAAGTTGATGTGGAGGGGAGGTAGATGGGGATGGGGTTAGAGTGGATGTATATGGAGAGTGCATGGAGAGAGTATGAGAAGATGTATACTAGATGTACACTGGTGTATCATGCGATGATTTAGCAGTGTAAGTGAGTGTGGGAAAATGGGGAGAGGGGGTATATGTGGTGCGTGTATAAAGGGATTTAATGTGGAGATGAGTGTTAAATGTACACAAGACTAAAATGTTGTGATTCATGTGTATGAGTGTGTATGGAGGGACGGGTGTTGGGATATGTTGTGTGTATAGAGGGATTGTATGTAGAGATGGGTACTAAGTGTGAATTTGTGCGTAATTCTTTCATTTAGATGTATAAGTGAATGTGGAGGGAAAGAGTGGCTGTACATGGTGAATGAATAGGGGGACTGTATGGGATGATGGATGCAAAATTTACACTAGTGTGTTATGTCTTGATAAAAATTTGGAAGTGAGTGTGGGGGGAGGGGTTGTTGAATGTGGTGAGTGTGTGGCGTGAGTGTATGTGGATATGGGCGACGAATGTACACAATTTTGTGATGAGTTGATTCATATATGGAAGTGATTCTGAGAGGAGGGAGTGAGAGGGGGATGCATGTGGGTAATTTGTTGGGTGGATTTAAGGTGAAGATGGTTGCCAAAGTCATGGTAATGCATAGTTTTGTGAGTTGCTTCACTCTTCCCCTACCACATTCACTTACAAGTGTGAACCACAACATTATAAACTAGTGTACAATTAGCACACATCTGCACACACAACTCCTCATACACTCACTACATTTATTCCCACGCATTCACTTATTGTACTGAATCCCAATTGCATGAACTAGTGTACATAAGAATGCCATTTAAAATAGGATGGGAACAGCACTTTGTTACACCAAGTGTTGAGCTCACTAGCTCCAAAACCCAAGGATGATGAAACAAGTTTTACTATAATTCCTTAACAAAAAAGAGGTTCCCTTCTTATTGATGAAAAATGCTTGTTGTATCTCACTTGTCATCTGGTTAAGATGCGCTTCCTAGTGCTTAATATGGTGAGAGGGAAAGGTGCAATACTATGTGCGAGGCTAAAACCAGGTATGAAGTTAAGGAACCTACTTTGCACATAACATTAATACAAGTTAAGATCTAGGGTGAAATAGCTTGGATACCCATAAAACATAAAGTTTGACTCGCATCCGCCTGTCGTTCCGAAGAAAAGCAACGATGCGCCAGGGGTTTGGAAGAAAAGCAACCATTCGTTCACCTTGCATTACAAAAGCAACCATGAACCTAGTCTCCGCAACAAAATCAACCTGCCGCGCACCCCTTTTTTTATGCTCGATCACAACGTGTGTTTTGGACCTGACATGGAAAAAGGTGCAATGGTGCATTTGTCCGAGACATAGTGAATGACAAAAATCATATCATGCATCAATGTCACATGGTATGTGGCGGGAGCATGATCCTTTTGGGCATTTTTGGGTTCCTCGAGCATTCTTTGTGTGACATTGGCATATGCGTTATTCTATGTACGAAAGTCACATGCGTCATTTTTTGTGGGATATTGACATATGAATTCTCTTTTGTGCGACATTCTTATGTGTCTTAAGTTTTTGTAACATTGGTATATCAGCTATATAGTTCCAAAAACTTGGTATATCTTCACAAAACCTTAAGATCTATTCTTGTTATTGCATAGGAGAAATTACAATATGACACAACATTCTGAAGGACACAAATAGGTTTTCCGACGTGGGCAAGCTAGGGTCGATGGTCAATGGAGAGTGGGAGACAAAAGGGTGGTGCTGCCATGTAATGGACTTTGCAAACGTGGGTCTGCACAATCAACTTCGATCACCAACAACTGCCAAATCTTCATGCTTTCTTCATTCGCGGTCACTTATGGATGAAAATGTATGGAAAGAGCTATGAGTACATATGATGAGTGTATTAGGGGAGTGTGTATGGAGATGGGTGGTTAATGTACAATAGTGTAAAATACTTTGATTCAAATGTGTAATTGAATGTGGGAGGGGCAGGGAGACGTGAATGGGGGGTTCTATGCAATGAGTGCATGGATGGGATGTAAGTGGTGATGGGTCATAAATATACACTAATGGATGATGTTATGAATTAGATATGCAAGTGATTTGGGAGGGGAGTGAGTGGGATGGGCAAGGGATGGGGATTGTATGTGGTAAATGTATTGGGGGTTTTGGTCTCGTTATGTGGGTTTTAGGAAGGTGCATAAATGTGTATGCTGGATATGTGTTTTTAGTGGAAGATGCCATCTTGTGTACGTTGGACATGGGATATTCCACAAACTTACCTTTATGTAAGATGTTTCATTAACACAAATATGGGTGAATGTTGGATGATTAATTGTCATAGATGGCAATGCACATCACAGTTGGTTTGTGTGAACCTCCTCTTGAGTTGTGAGAGCAAGGTAATGAAGCACAACATTTTCCACATATTTGGGTAAGGAATGTTGTTCTTTGAGGCCCTTAATATGCTTTTGGCATGAAAAGTGGGATATGATACACTTTTCATTGTTGGTGGGACTTAATGCTTAACAATAGTTATATAAATGAGGATAGGTAATCAATTCTTTCAATTTTTGCTTGGCCGTGTGTTAGATGTATGATGGAATCTAGCATTCTACAAGAGGTGATAGATGATTTTGACATGTCAAGAAATTTCTATAAGGAAATGTCGAGTACATAAGCCTAGTTTTTTCTTCTTCAAGGGCTGTGTTCAAGCTTTTGATATGCATAAAAGGTTTTGTATGTGTAAGAAAGGTGGGACTTCGTTTTCCTCCTTAGTTCAGTGATTTCCAAGGTTTTAAAACATTGCAATTGCTTCAAATAATGCAAAGTGAATAAAACAAGGCCATAAAAGGTTTTATCCCAACTATCAATGAGCAATGAGGTCGTCTCGCTCTTACACTGCCTCATGGTGGTTGAAGCGCATGGTCATGAAGGATTTCTTCCTCATCACCACTATTACATGGTGCATGTTTTCATCTATAGAGGGGAATGAAGGAATGTTACGACCACTATTTGTAATGAAACATTTGAGACCACTAGGATTGTTGCTATTGCTACCCATTAAACCACAAACCATCAATATGATAGTTTCATATGAGGTGACATAGGAAATCATAAAAAACGAATATAAAGGTGATCCTTTCACCCTAGAAGACAACAAGACCTCTCTAATGAACACTTAAACTTCAAACTGTTGAAGACCAATGTAACTAGTATAGCTTCAATTGCTTTAATATAGAATTCTCATAATTGAAGTTCATGTCTGAGAGACATTTTTAGTCATCTTTTACAATAAGAAGCTCATTACCAATAGAAAAAGAACATGAAGGAATGCTAATGTGTGAGGATGGACTTTCTCTAACACGATCAATGGTATAGAATATTGTACATTAGCCATTTCTTCTATATCGCCAAACATGAAGTGAGCCAAGATTTTCAAAAGCCTTGTTCTCCTCATGAAATCCCAGTTAACAACTGTGAAAGCATTTATTCGAGGTCTTCCACAAGGAGAAAGAAAATCTTTAGAATTTTAGCCTCCGTGAACGACACTTCGGGTATAGCGTTGTGTTGCCAATATTGAGAAGACAGTTATGGAGAATTCTGAGAGATAAACCAAATTCCCTTAAGAGAAATAAAAACAATGTTTTTCTCTAGGTAGAAGAGATGAGGGATATTTCTAGATCAGAATAAGTTTCTTCAAGCATATTTATTAATGTTTCTTGCATGTATAGCTCATTTTCAGCTCAAAACATCATTAATTTTCTTGCCAATGAGCAATTTTGAGTGTGGTCGAGTCCTTTCTTTACCAAAAAAAGTATCATGTGGGAGTGTTTGAGTGAAGGGACAACTATGCTAGATTTATGCTTTGCCATGGTGCACACGTACTTTGACTTTAAGAAATCTACTTGAATTTTCAAGTTTTTGTTTGAACCATCATGAATTATGTAATGATGATTTCCATTGTACATGTTATGGTGATTTTTGTTTTATTTTTATAGGGTGGGTTGAAAAACATATCTTGTTTTGAAAAACATATCTTCATATCATAAAGATTCCTTGTCTACCTTACTAAAAGGATGTCCAAGGATGAGAAACCTAGATATTGCTTCATATGAAGGTTGATAAAAGAAGTCAAATCCACACAAGGTGTGCTTCTAAGGGTGTCAAAGTTGTAGTGAGGTTGTTTTGTTCCTAGATGACCTTGTGAAGAATCTCAAGTATTGTCATGGAGGATCGCTATATCATCATCAATTATAAACAGTGTTTTTTTAGAATAGTAAGGGGGATGAAAGGAACCTTTCGTTTTACTACGTTTTTCGAGCAAAAACTGGAATCACTATCCATGATCAAACCTTTTGGGCCATTCAAATCAGAGGGACCAATAGCCAGGTCTCCACGCAATCTAGAATGAGAAGCTTTGTATAATTGAAAAATGATGCATTATCGTATCATCATGGCTAGTTCATTCAAGTGATGAAACCACAAAAACAAAGCAATGAAAAAGGGAATCATTCATTTATTGAAAAACAACTTCTCCAAAATAGTAGATCGACCTATGCCACCTCAAATAGTTCACAAACGTTTGTTCATGACGTGAACAAAGTGAAAATTGTTAGCCATTCCACTGACATGTTCACTTCTAAAGTGATGACATATTGAAGGTCTGGTCCTTAAATTTCATTTGTTTTGAACATTTGGCCCATCATTTCATAGATCACAAAATTATTCTTAATGTCTTAGACCGTTGTATTGTAATACCTTAAAGTGTTGATGATGCATTAGAGAGCCCTCTTTCATTCTCCTTCTCTTGCATTAGAGAGCCCTCTTTCTCTTTGCCCCTATTAAATCTTCATCTTAGGGAATGTCTTATGTGTCCTTCTAATTCCAACTTGGTTTTCAATACACTCTTTCACTTGTTTGTTTTAAGAACCAGATTGGTGCCATGATATGCATCCATCACTGACCAAGTGGTAACATGTGTGTGTTCAACCACGTGATATGTTTAGTGTTCTTCAGGTTTACACATTTTGTTCTAGATAAGGATCATCACATGGAATTCATGCTGTTTCACCATTTTATGGTGTAGTTATCATGCAATTCTACCACATGTGTTGTAAATCATTCATGTTTGCCTTTACGTGACAATTAGAATGGCACCAAACATTTGAACGCATTCAAATTCAAATATTGTTTTTCTTTAGAAACATTTACTTATATTGTTTCCTTGTTTTTTGAACCACGTACCAACACGTGGAAGGAAACGACTCATGCACGTAGAATACATTTTTTTGTGCATTTTCATCTACCTTATGTTATGGGACCAAATTGAAATTACATGAATCATACACCTTATTTCTAAAAAGGTCGAATAGTGATATGTGGCCCCATGCATTGATCTTCTCAGTGAATGCATGTCATGCATTTCTTAGGTATCTGTACTAAAACTTTGATTTTTTGTAACATAAAATGTTTGTGATTATGGGGGAATTCTTCCATTTGCATGATAGCCAGTGAAATGTTTTATCCTATTGATAATTGTTTACTAGTCAGGACAATGTTTTGTCACTAGAATTGTGCAAAAATGATGTAAAAAATACATCAAGTTTCAGAGATAATGTTATAGGATGACAATCCTCAAGTACGTTGAGATGTCGTTACATTTCTCGCAACACCTTTAGTTAGTATGTAATTGAAACATCCTTAGCATGTTTTTTGCTTTACAATAATTTGTTTATGATAGAAGGAATAAAGGATTGACCATGTTTCACGCTTGATGTAAAAAGGTGCAATCAACATGAATGTTCTCGGTGGAAGCAACACATAGGACATGTTAATTTCTGTCGCAAGTGATGTAAATAGTCGAACTATAATACGAGTGATTCTTGCACTCATATGAGGAGCACCTTTTACACGCATGATAAATTTCTACCTGTAATTTAGGAAAATTGTGTTCCAATTTTGTGATAGTTGTGCACTTCGATATATTTAAAATGTTTGTAAGAATTTGTTTTCTCTTCTTATGATAGCCATATTCTTAATGAATATTGTAAGTAACATATTGATGCAGTTCTTCTCTGTGAAAGATTGTCACTACTCCATAGCTTTGGGGTGTAGTTGAAACTTAAATTATGAATGAAAAATGTTTCACACACAAAATGTTCATCTAGGCCACCATGCTACAATAAAAACTCAATATGCCTTTGGAACACACATTGGACATGTACCTTATACCTCTGTCTACCAAGTGCAGCATGATCCTCACCAGTGCTTTTTGCATGCGTGGCAAAAGTGTAACTAGAGACACTTGGTGTGTTCTTCATCAGTTAGTTTCTTAGAAATATGCATTGTGCTATGGCCAATATTGTAATTTGAAATCAAATAAATAATATGGATGATGCATGGACCAACACGGATTTGTAACTCATTGTGTGTATTCCGAAAATTTGACATTATTCAAGCAATTTATCATTCAAATTGTGATAGCAAGATGCCTTTGATTTTTTTTTTAACGTTGAAACGTTGTTTGTCTCAAAATACATCATTTGTATTGTTTTACTACACAATGGTAATTGCTATGGAAAGTTTGCACAACCAGAGCTCTTGCACATGTGGAGCCTATACAAAACCATGCTATGGAATTACCATGGTTGGTGGAGGTTTTTCAAGGAATTTTGAGCATTTACGGTGCCAAACATCTCAAATTGAGTTGTTTTTTCCCTTGTGTAATGTGAAACATGGTTTTTTCATATGAAGAAATCATGTATTCAAAAGAAATATGGAGTGGTGCAAATGTAAGTAGAGGTGCATTTACAATTTGGAAATAAATGATTTTTATTGTCTGTTCTTAGACATGTAAAGACTATTTGATCTTGAAACGTGGTTCATGTCACTTAGAAGTATTGTCAATCAAATAACATGTCTTAGTGTATGTTGGATAGCTTGAAGCGCACTGTAAATAAATCATTATAATTGTTATAAGATATGACCTTTGAAGGGAATAGATGCGAACTGCTTCCCTTCCCATTGTGCCATGCATGCATGTGAGTGTGATGTGATTTTCAAAACTCAAAATCCCGTATCAAGCTTGAATGATCCTAAGAAATGAAGGTTCAGTTGAAGTAAAACTGTAACGCACAACACCATGAAATGCATGGTATAAAGTTGTCTCATTCCATATCTTTGGATTTTGGAACAAGGGAGCAGACAATGGGGACAAATCCTCCTAAAGTTAACGGGTCAATTTCTTTGAATAATTGGCTTAACCTAGAGAATTGCGTCTTTGAAAATCCATGTTCAAGAATTTTCATTAGGTAATACCCGTTTAGGTGATAAAATTGCACCCATAACCAAGACAATTTCAAAGGGGTACCTTTACCATATCTAAGCATTCTTTGCTAAATCAATAAAGAGCTTTACTAAAAAGCCATTTGTAAAGAAAACACATCTTTACAAGGAGGTATATTCCATCATCAACAGAAGGGTGCCAACCGTTTTTTGTACATCACCATAATTAAGAACTCAGAGTACATAAGTAGCCTATTCATTGCCTCATTATCAACCTGATCAATGTCAAGCTAGGCTCACACATCTTGTATTGTTTTGCATTGATGTTCAGCCTTTGGCTTAGGAATTTGTTTAAGTAACCACTCCATGTTTGTAAAATTGGACTTTTGTATGCTGATATAGTGATGCTAAAGATGGAGAATCAAAGCCAAAGCTTATCCTATGGCAAAGTACTTAGGTTGGTAAATGACACCATCTAATATATTACAATTCATTCATTATTAATATTTGAGGTTGCATATAGAACATGGTTGTATTCTCAGCACCAAGACTAATTAATCTAGATGTCAATCGAAATTCTATCGCAAAGTAGATACACAAGTGTGTAGAGGTGTGTTTTTCTACTCCAAACTCTCGTAGGTTAGTAGAATCATATTTTCCTGTTATCTTTTGCATGTTTTATCACTTGACCAAAACAAATACCAACAAGAAAATCCCCTCCTCTGTCAAATGTGTGGTGAATGCATGAGAGTTCAAGCAGACTAGGAGAAGATTTCCTCCTTTTCCATTTTTGTGGACGGTGCATGAGAGGAAAGGCAGAGACAAAGTTACACACCCTTTTCACTTTTGTGATCTGTTACCACACGAGAGGAGAGGGATAGGGTAGCAACATACCCTTCTTCCTTTAGAATGTATTTAACATGTTAGAGGAGAGGGAGAGGTGGTGAAGTCATCCCCTCATCCTTCTTTACATTGTTGGTGCTTGGGAGGAAAGGGCGATTTGATGTAGTACCTACTCTTGTTTTGTGGTATCATTAATGCCATTGAAGTGAGGTAGAGGTATATCACACATATTCTCCTAATTTAACTTTACTAGCACCTTACAAGAAATAAAGAGGGGATAAGTTACCACCACCTCTCAGTGTTATGCTCTATGTGTATGCTAGGATATTGGGATTGAAGTAAGGTCTTTCTTCCCTTATGGCTTTAGAAGTGCATGCAATGAGGTTGAATGTAAGATTTAGGCCTCATCTATTTCTCTTACGGCCTTTAGCCTTCGAAGGGTAAGTAAGTTGGGGAATTTGTAGAGCCTATCCTCCACTCTTTCATAGACGTTGTCCTTGTCATTAGTTTTCCACGAGGAAATATCCCATTTTCTAGACTTCAGTGGATGTCACTACATGAGGAGGGCATATCATGACCAGAAAGAATGACATATTTCATTTTCCCATGCCTACGTACTCTTAATTAGAGATACATCAGCCTAGATTGTGGCCAATTACTCTTGGGTCACTTACTAGAGAGAGAGAGATCTCGTAGCTTTAAGTTCTCACTCCATTGAATAACCCGTTTAAAAGCACCATAAACCACATGCTGTTTGTTGCCTTGCCTTTCATTCTTCTCTCATAAGGAAGGTGCTCCACCAAGAAACTTCATCCCAACATTCAGGGTTTCAAGAAAGTTATGAAGTTGGAATTCGTTTGTGGAAGCGTTCATTTTGACACCTGTTAACATTCATCACCTTTTGACACTTGTTAACATTCGTTGACATTTTGTGACCAAATTTTATACTGGAATGTAGGCACTCAAAGTAGCCGTTCAAGGAGGAGGCACCTCTCATTGGTACAATAATAATGGTTGGAACAAACTGTGCCAGAAATAGAGCGAGCCATCCTAACACATTTATTTGAACATGCATCATCAAACCCTATTCTTTAACATTGCATTCAGATTGAAACATGACCTTAACGCCAAACTAGGAGTGGAAGAGGAGTGACACAATGAGTTTTTCCGTTTACTGAATGTATTCCAGGGGAAAGACAATCTAGAGTCTTAGCTCGTAAGAAATGTTATTGATTTGACTCTTCAAAACATGAGCATTTTGCCTCGGAAGTGAATGGTGGATTTTCAATTATAGTTGCTAAGAATGTTATTGGGCTATAGGATGCACACGCATTTACAAATAAAATGGTGAAAACATGCTTGTAATGTGTTGTGATTTTTATTTTTACAAAGAATGAGAGCGTATATAGTTTTTGTTCAGTTATTAAACACATAAAAGATTTATTGAAAATTTATAAATGAATAGAACACATATCACACAAGGAAATACGTGAATCAATACCCATGTACACTGCACAATTTCAAACTAGTGCATAAGATATGCTCAGTAATGTAGTGTTTGTGTATTGAGTGTTCAATGTTTGGTTAAGGTAAAACGTGGTGAATTGATGCAAGGATGATGGAGTGGGGAATCCCATAGTTATTTTTTCAAAACAATGTTTCAAGGTAATTAATTCATGAGTAATTTAATTATGAACTGAAAAGTATTCCTTAGAATAAAAAAATGAGTATCATGATTAACATTTCGACTTTGAAGTTTTGTACGGTTTGTACTCGTTAGGAACCCAAAATAACCTTTTAGCAGGTGTGAAATAATGTGTGTTCCACTTTACTATGCTTCAAATGCAACAAATCGGATTTATTGTGATTGATTTATTCATTTATGAGAGTTGTTTCAAATAGAGAGCCTAGAATCAACTAACAATATGCGTAGGATCTCCCAAATGTTTGAAAAAGGTCTAGGTTTATTATATATGCAAAGGGTGTTCAATATGAGTTGTTTCTATTTACCATTTGACTATGAAACCTATTTCCTATTACATAATGTCATCCTTGATGTTCTTGTTTTTTGGCCACTATAACTACCGCTTATGATTTGGACAAGCGAAAGGTGGTTGGAATGTTTTTGGTGTAAGTAAAACAAAACATTAGAAGAAGAACATGTCGTGAAATTGATCTCTGTGGGAACCCATTGTGAAAAGTTTGATTGGATGATTGTCAAAATTTAGAGTAATGATAGGTTGCATAAATTATGCAATCAAATACATTTTTGAAATGGATCTCTTTAATGTAAGTGTTTCATTTCATTTGTTTTTCAAACACCAATGCAGATTCATTGCTTGATGCTTGGTGGACAAGCAAAATTCCTTACAATGTTTTTCTACATGTAGCGGAATTTCTTTAGCAACATTTTCTAGTTTTTTACTTTCATCCCCAAGTTTCAGAGTGCCCATGGTATTGTTGAGTGACTCTTTGGTCTCATGATACGTAAAGACAGAATAAAAAGGTAAACTTTTATGGATTATCTTTTCCATTAAGGAGATGGATTTATGATAAATCATCTTAAAATGAATTTATTCATGAAGTGTGAAAATATTACAAATAGTACAAGATTGTTTTTATTGTAATAAAATCATGACTCTTTTTTCTTATGGATATCAATGAATTTCGTCTTCATTCTCGCAAAACAATTTGATGAGCATCAATTTTCTCAAATGCTATTGGATTGAATCCTTTCACATTCAATGTGGAGATAGCTATGTGGGAACTCCAACCTTTAAGTGCCCGACATTGTGGGGATGTGTGCAAGGTATACCAAACATTTTGAAGGTGGAATCTGTAGCAGGTATGTCATGAAGTGATTACTCTTTAGTGAGTAGTTTTGGAGACTGAAATGATTCCTAGTTTTTTGCAAGTTCTTTTTGGGTGTTGTGTTGTGGTAGCTCAAGCTTTAGACATTACATGTAATTTGGCATATCTTACTTCTTTCATCTAGTATCATCCTTACGAAAATTCAGTTTGGCTTCTATGTTGTATAATTTTGGAATTGTATTCAGTATAGATCCATTCCTTCATTAGAGTATATCTAATATGGCATGAGAGCAGAAGAGAAGTATAGTCATGTTAGTTTAGGTCCCACATTTTTATGGACACTACTAAGACAACCAAGTGTTCATGAATAGCATCTTCAATTAAAGGATTGAGATAGGTATTCATCATACCATTCAAGAGAACAATAGCAAGATTGACGTTGTTCCAGGTTTAGAATTGCTTCATGGATGATGTATAAAATGTAGTAGCAAAAACAGAAGTCTATGAAACTGTAGTTGAATTTTCTAGCCGTTCCCTTGGTTATTGACATTTTTTTTCAAGCAAGCCCAACAAGGAATAGTCTTTAATTCAAATCTTTAAGATATCCTCCATCAAAGAATAGTTATAGAGTGCTAAAGTTGAAATGGAGGAAGTTTTGGCATAATATCAAGTTGTTTATGTGGCTATAACAAACATGTAGTGTCATATGTTGCAAGTGAAAGAATCATAAGTACTTGATCATGAATACATGAAAGAATTTTTAACTATCCCTTAAGGGATTTCTCATAAGGAAAGAGAGTATTGTTACCTTTAAAGAGCTTAAGAATGAAATCATCGATTTACAAAGCACTAGAATGCTAGAGGAAAAAAGAAGTAGAGGTGAGGCCCAAGTACATAATCACATTAAAGAAAAAGTGTGTCTCACATTCTTGCACTGTAGATGCTATGGTAGACCAAAACAAGATAAACAATGTGAACAACAAGCAAAGGTTCATTCTTAGCATGAAGAAGGAGATGTGAGGGAACTTACTAGAAACAAAGAACCTTGTATGAGTGAAGTGGCCTAAAAATTTTAGACCATGTCCACAAACCGTCTAGCATTATTACCTACCTTGACCATTGTTCCAAAGATGTAGATATGAAACGTCTATAGCATAACTGATATTTGTCATTTTGAATCCTTTAGATCACGTGACTTCCTCCACAACCTTGTGAATAAAAAGAAATCATGTGGAGAATGTTGGAGATACAAAATTTTTATTCAAATGGCAATAAAAATGAAAAGATTTTTACAATATTCACATGGTACGAAGTTTCTATTTTGTGTTTACTAACAGCAAGATCCTACATAGAATTTCCAAGCGACAACAACCTTTCCATAAGATTGCTTGTAAGGCGAAAACGTTTCTCGCCAATGTTTGCTTACGTAAAATTGAATACATTCTTCATATGCAAAAGGACCATCCACGTGCTAAAGGTGAAGCTTCAAATCGTATTATTCACACTTATTAACCGTCAAATTCAGCAGACGTAGAGTTAGTAGCTACAAGTTATCAACCATCTTGATTATATGATTGGTTTTATATATCATTTACAAATGAAACGAGTTACTTTAGTAGAGTTCTTAGTCTCTAGATATTGTTTCTTCATTTCCTTCTCAATTGCGTATTCCTAGAACAAAAGGAGGTGTAAGGCATATTTTTATGCCAAGCATGAAACGGTCTGAGCAATAATTTTGTTTATACATTAACACCACATGAAGGCCAGAACAAAGCATTTTCTATGCAAAAACATCACACTCATATGGTAAACACTATACATAATGCATCGTAAAACTTCATTAAGTATGCATAAGAATTAACATTGTATGCCCCTTCAACTTAAGGAAGGGCCATGTAAGGTAAAGAAGAGTGTTTTCCCTTTAATGCTTGTTTGGTGAAGGAAAAGAGTAGAAGATCCATATTCCACAAGTTTGAAGGTAGAATAAAGTTCATAATTTAAGAAGAAAACGCAACTACCAATCTTATGATTTCTGATTCAATGTATGCAATGCTCAAATTGTCAAAAAATATTGAACAGTATAAAGAAGTGAAGATTGGTGCATGGATTGTGGCACTATGAAACATATGACCATATGGTTCATCAATACTACATGAAGTGTTTCAAGTGATGAAAAAAGGATTGAATTGTTTTTGAAATTGTAATCCTTTTGATTGAAGGCAACAACTGGATTAATGTGCAAATGATACATGATGAAAAAATTCACAAATGTTCTTCTTGTACTTACTATGTAAGCAAAATCATTTCCATAGCTCAGCCTACGACAAATGGTGTGAATTGCATTCCTTGATGTTAACATCAAAATTTGTCTCAGGAATTCATCCTTGCATGAATAACTGATACCATTAGTATGTTATGATTATGTAAGATTCTTGTTTTGCATCTCTTTGCGCATGTGGCCATCCTTAATTGTAATTTTGTGTTCACTTCACTTTGTGGCTCAATAAGTATGGACACATACATTAAGAAAAACATACCAAGAAGGTTTGACATGACCTAATAAATATATTCAGTTTTTTTTTTTCTAAAATGGATTGAAGTTTGTCGATGCATGTGTTGGATGTGTCAAAAGGAAGAAAATGTTTTAGTATTTTCCTTCACATTATTAGGACGGAACTCTTCAAAACTTTCACCTTATTCATACCATGATTGTGGGACCACTTCTAGCATGCATGTATAAATGCATTCTTGTGCTCACTGATGATTTCAATGTTGCGTTTCGATGTAACCAATGTTTGCAGTTACACCTTCTTTGATGTACCATACTAGCATGTGAAAACATTAGACGTTTCAATTTTAGCCTTTACATAATGATACACAACCTTTCGATACTTGTCCAAAATACATACACAAGGATAACAATTTGAAATAAATAAAAAATTCTTTGTTCATATAGGATCACGTTGTACCGCGGACGTAGATTCAAGCATTTCATCATCTAGAGTAGGATGCTCATACGGCCTTGTTGTTAGTATCGCAAGGTGGGAGTATCATGCACAGGCAAATCTCCCAGTAGTGTGTCCCCGTGGCTAAAAATTGAACACAACTCAGGCATCATTTGCGTGAGGAACAAGAAATGGAAAGCCAATAATTTGACACAAATACAAAATAAACTGCCTTCGTTTGATAAAAACACAAAAAATCCATTTTGGAGTTATTAAATATTCTTTTCATGAGTTATCACATTAGATTGGAAGTGGTTGGAGTTTTTGAAAGGATAATCTTGATCAAAGTTGTGCATCCTTTACTTCAACAATGGAAGAGATCACATAACTGCTAGACAACAACGTGCCTTTTCAAATTGCTCATGCTTGCACTTGGTATTTGACTGCGCAAGTTACACATGCTAGTCTCAAGTGATTCTGTAACAAAGTTGCCAATTGTGACGATTGAAGTGGACTGTACAGGCGAGAACGCCGTAGGTAGGCTGTCAGGCCTATGCAGTTGTTGCTGTGTGTTGGTCGCTTCGCTGTGTCATTGACATCTGCGGAAGAGCACGGTGTCGGCTGGCAAACGAGGGTGGGTCACACACCGTCCTTGACTACTGCAGTCTCCGATCCGCGTCGGACTTGCAGCCATGGCCACGACGGGCGCTCCCTTCATGCATGCGTACGCCTTCGTCGCCCTCGGCAGGTGTCCCTCATCTCGTGCTCCTTCCGCTTGTGCTTGTGCTCTGCCGCTCATGTACTCCTATCGGCACGGTCGCCCGGGACGCTTCCACCGCGGCGGCAGCAGCAGGAACCTGCAAAGCCACCAGTCGCCGCCTGCTTCGGCCTCCTCAGCGGCCGGAATGCCCTCAGCAGGCAGCCTCGGCGTCCGTCTGAGGACTTCAGCATCAACTGCAGGTGCAACAGAAGCTGCAGCAGCAGGCTCCAGCAGTCTCAGTGGCCCGTGGACGTCCCCAGTGGGTGAACGCACGTCGCCGCTTCGTTTGGGGCCGGATCGACGGCGCAGCACTGTGTCAGTCGTGAGAACAGCGTCCGCAGCACGCGCTGCTGCACCCTCCTCGAGTATCGCGTCAGTGTCGCATCGAGCTCTAGGCGCGGTGGCGGCCGATGCCGTCGGAGCAGGAGTGGCGGAAGCGGTTGACGCACGGGCAGGCGAGCGGTACTTCAGCACCGGGGACGAGAGACCCGTTGTGCTCTATGACGGTGAGTGCGTAGTGCGGCGCATTGGCTGACCATCGGCTTGGCAACGCCGCCCGCATGCAGCGCAGCGCAGTGATCAGGTGGTCATCGTGACCACATTTTGATCGGGTTGTACCTTGGCCGTTGGCGTGATTTTTGCAAGCCAGTCTGCGCGCGCACGTGGCACCACGTGTGCCTCGCGGTGGATGGAGCGCCTCTGAAGGAGGAGGAACGGAGTGGTGCGCTGGGAGGCCCTCCCGGCACGGCAGCGAGGCGAGTGGGAGGCAGTCGTCGTCCTGTTGCGAGCAAGTGGTGGCGATGACGGCAGGCTGGAGGAGGGGATCGGCGTGTTCCATTGCGACTGGCAGCCGGATTCGGCACGCTGAAGGGCGGCTGGGTTGGGTTGTGC
>SZWC01016870.1:42815-63000 GCA_023375785.1 Penium margaritaceum
CGTTCGTAGGAATCCCCCCTCCATGAATGGGAAGTCGAAAATCCATGTTTTGTTTTATTTCACATTTTTCTCAACTTTATACCCGCGTTTGATGTACAAACAAATGAAAAACCCACCCCCTAATTACACCCGGGGTTTTAGGGATTATTTTTGCGTGGGCACCTGCTGGGCCCCGCGGCAGCGGGGCCCAGCAGGTCCCCCTTTTAACTCATGGGGAGTCTTGGACCCCCCAAGCAAACTTCTTTCAAACCACTTACGAAAAATCACAAACCCTTTTACTAACGAGTTTGTGATCATTGGGTCAAAAAACATGACGTCAGCATGTCGACGCCGCATCCATGCGACGTCGACATGCTCTCTTTTGACAAACGAGAGGGGTATATTGTTTATTTTTTCCGCCTGCAAACTCGTGTCCATGTCGAAGGGGCGAATCAGGCTTATTGTTCCGACAGAGGGGCGGATCAGGCTTATTGTTCCGACTGAGGGGGGGATCAGGCTTATTGTTCCGAACGATGGGTATATCGTCATTCCGCCCTAAAAGTTATCCTCTATTTCAGGAGGAGGCGTGGGAGCAAGGGGGCGTCTGGGATTGGGTCAAAAACTTTGTGGTATGCTTCAAGGTAAGACTTCCATTGTGAGTTGAGAGACAACTGTAGTGTGATAAGGGGGTGCGAGGATAGAATTGGTAGAGGATGCACCTTAGGGAAAGAAAGAAATATCTGTCCAAGGATATTCCATGATTGTGGCTTTTGGAGCAAGCATTTGGGAATCCATAGTGCATGGAGGGATGTGATCTTTATGTCAGGATCGTGGAGGTTGAGGCCTCCAAGACACTTAGGCCGAGTAAGGGTTGCCATACTGAAGCGGCAAAATCGTTGAGCATCGTTGAGCAACGGATGCATTGGCTACTAGGTTGTGCGTAATCCTACGAATCCGTTGCACAAATTCGCTACGTGGGGGAAGGATTGTGGTGTGATAAACTATGAGGTAGGTCTGGGCTAAAGTCACTCTCCCTAGTGTGGTGGCATGGATAGAGGACATGGATTTGGCTCTTGCTGTTAGTTTGTCCAAGATAGGGCCCCAAGTGTGTGATGGGTTGGGTTTGGCAGCGACGAAGATCCCTAGCACTCTTTCTGGAGACGTTTTCCATGAGAGGGCCGTAGGGTGGGTGGGTGGCGCTTGCGGACCAGCGCTGAGGGGGATGATGCATGATTTTGTCGGGTCGTACTTGAGGCCAGAGGCAGCCTCGAGGTTCTTGAGAGACGGCAACACATAGCGGAGGTCACCGATATTGTTCATGAAGATTGTGACATCGTCTACGTAAGCTTGTTCGTGGATGGTATGCCGGTGTCGTAAAAAGCGCTCACTATGAATGCAGATTCCTGGGAGACATCCTCTTCTAAGGCTAGTGAGCCATGGTTCAAGCGAGAGGGCAAAGAGGGCCGGGGCAAGGGGGCAACCTTGCCTTACCCCGGAGGCCACAGGAATCGGGTCAGTACAGTAGTTGTTAACAAGGAGAGACGTGTGGGTGTTTGTGTGGGTCGTCTCAACGACATTGGTGATCACACCATCAAGTCCGAAGTGCCTCAGAACGTGTAGCATGTACGTGCGACTGAGGGAATCATAAGCCTTTCGAAAATCTACGTTAACTGCAAGGACTCTCGCAGAGAGTCCAGCAGGTATTGTTGAAGGTCAATGATTGTGCTGACAGTGTGGTAGATGTTGCGGTTTCGGATGAAAGCAGTCTGATCATCGTGGATTAGGGTAGGCAAGAGCGGTGCGAGGCGGAGAGTGATTGCTTTCACTATAATTTTGTAGTCAGTGTTAAGGAGAGTAATAGGACGGTAGTTTGAAATGTCGTCCTTGTCGCCTGATTTGTAGATGAGGACAGTCGCACTGGAGAGAAACTTGGGGGACATTCGCGGGAGTTTAGAATAGTGTTAGCGATGTTAGTGATGTGGGGAGAGAGCTGGTCCCAAAAGGCCAGGTAGAACTCACGCGATAGGCCATCAAGTCCAGGGCATTTGTTGGGGGGTATGGATTTAAGTGCGGCGTGTAGCTCATCTGCAGAGAAAGGTCTGTTGATTGAGGAACGAGCAAAGTGTGGGAGTCTGGGAGGTTCAAGAGAGAAGAGGATTTGCCGAGCTTGGGGGGATGACGGACGAGCAGCAAACAAGTCAGTGTAGAAGGAGCGTACGTGTTGGGAAATCTGTTCTTGGGTGGTAGCAACGACACCATTGGATGATCGTAGCCTGGTGAGACATGTTTTGGCTTTCCTAGTGTGCACCTTGGAGGTCAAGTAGGCGGAGGGTCGTTTTCAGTCTGTGAGATGAGTAGCCCTAGCTTTGAGGTGGAGAAACTCCACTTCATCTTCGAGGTAAGAGTTAAGCTGACACATGGCTTTTGTGAGGCGTTCGCGCGTGCGGGAGGCGGCACTTTCAGGCAAAGGGCGCCCAGCATGACGTCGGAGCTTGACAATCAAATGTTGTAGGTGGTGGATTGTGGCTTGCCGACGTCGCGCTTCTTGTTTGCTGTAGTGTGTTGCAAAGTCTTTGGTGTTGGACTTGAGGGTGTCCCAGGTGGTGCATGCGGGTTCAGGCGAAGACCCATAGGTGTTAAGAAGTCCAATGACTCCTTGTTGGAAGCCAGGCTTCTGGATGTGGGTGTTGTTGAGCCGCCAGAGGCCAGGGCCGATTGGGTGGTTGCCACAAGCAATTTTGATGCATGGGTATGTGGAGTGGTCACTCAGACATGAGGGTAGGGGAAGGTGTAGGCAGCTTTTTAGGCTAACCAGGAGTGTGCTAGAGAGGTTTAACCTATCTAGGCGACTCGAGGAGCCTAAAGGCGACGTGAAGGTGAATTCCTTCGCTGTCGGGTGCAGGGAACGGAATGCATCGGAGAGGGATAGGCTGGTGATTGTGGAGAGGAGAGCTGGGGCCGAAGGGTCCCGGTGTAGAGGATTGGAGCGGTCGAGGTCATTGTTGAGCGTGCAGTTGAAGTCGCTTGCTAGCAGTAGACGTTTGTTGCGCAGTGGGGTAAGGATCATAAGGATTTCCCTGAAGAGGGCAGACTGCTCTTCATGGTGCTGTGGGGCATAGCATACGGCAAGGTATATGGAGGTGTTGTGAGCCTCTGCCTTGACGACCAGGAGGCGACCGGTGCGCGAGCGGTACGTGGGTGTAAGTGAGATATTGGGGCTAAAGGCAAGGGCAGCGACACCAGCTCTCTTGGACAGAAGCCAAGCGGAGCTAGAGGGTCACAGTAATCGGCTTATGACGTTGGTAGTCTCATTGGACTCAATGCGGGTGTGAGTGAGGAGGAGGAAGGCAGGTGGCGACTGCCCGAGAAAAGATTTTAGGAGGTGTTTCTTCCGTGTATTGTTTAGGCCATTGATGTTAAGGCACAAGAGTGAGAGGTTGTGTGTAGACGGTCCCCTTCGGGTGGGAGGCGACCGTGAGGGGCGAGGCCTAGAGGCCAGCCCCGGGGGGGAGGGAGGGGGGGGAAGGGTGGGGGGGAAGGGCCCCCCTTCACTTTAGGGCATTCGAGATGAAACAATCACCAACAAAGGCAACAAGGTTGCTTTCGTGAAATGGTACACTTTCAACATTGGGCCCAGGTGTTGCCGCCTCTGAATTTCCTGCCCCAGTTTTGACGACGATTGACAGACACGCAACCGTGGGGGTGTGTGGCGCCTCGACGTGCAAAGCGAACTCTGCGCTTCATAGACGGGAAAATGATAAATAGGGATCTTGTCTGAGGCCTCTTCGTCTATAGCCTGCGTCTTAAACCTCTTTTATGAATCCGGGGTGTGACCAAATACCCACCGATTTCATGAATAAGCCTCCCATATCCAGTGACTGCTCTTTATCAATGCTATATCCATCAAATTCTAAGATTAGCACTGATACATCCACAGGACGAAAAAAACAACGACGTATCCCCAAAAAAAACCGAGCGAACACCATGTCGTCGCTACATGAAATGCAGCTTCGGATTGATGACATCATCATGCCCCTTGAACAATCACAAACCCCACTTTTGAGGTGTTTGAGATTGTTCGAGGGAGGGGTTTGCGTGGGGTTTGCGTGAGGGGTTCGACACACCCCATGCGTTGAAAGGGAATCTGATGGGCCCCGCTACCGCGAGGCACATCAGATGCCCGCGCAAAAAATAAAACCCTCAACGCCAAATGTAATTCAGGGTTGGGTTTGAATTTTTTTGTCTCGCAAACCTAAGGTGTTTTGTGTGCCATGGAAAAACCCCCTAACCCCCCCCTGTACGATTTAGGGTTTTCTATGATTTGTGCGGTCTCCGCCCGCACAAAACATAGAAAACCCTAAATCATACGGGGGGGGTCACCATATACCCATCGATTTCCCAATAGATCCCCCATATCCAAGTATCGCTCTTTAACAACCCCATATCCACACGGCGAAGACTTTATGTCTCCCATACCACGTGATCGCTGTTTTTAGCCGCCATGTCCAAGGTCCGCAGGAAATGAATGCTATGTCCACTACATTTTATTTTAGCAACGATATGTCCACAGCGAATTGGACACTTTCATGCACTTTTCATGAAAGGAACCGAGCCGTATTGGGGGTTATACAGTGCGCCTCCCACAGATTGCAATTTCACCTGAGACGTAAAGGACAATGGTGCAGTCGAATACGACCGAATACAGACAAATCTGATTGCGTCGACATGACGGAGGCTGTCCACTGTACTCGCGAGACGTACTGACAGCATCCTGTCAGAGGGGGGGGAGGGGTTGTATTGTATATGGAAGTATACTTTGGCTCGCCTCGATGCAAACCCACTTGTCTATGCCGTAAAACTTACCAATGATATTGACATGAACGCCAAATACGGTCGAATATGAAACTTTTGACAAACGCCGTTGACAAGCGCGATCGGTCCTTTCATCGTCCACCCTTGACTATCGCGAATGGTCGTTCCATCACCAACCGCCACGCACATGACGCTTTGCTGCGTACTCTTGCTGACTTCGTGAAAGGACCCCAGATGAACGTAAAAACCCACAGTTATCTCGGACGAGGTAGCGGTTGTTTGCGATACTATCGCGATAGGGCACCACTTGTGGACGTTGGACATGGACCGGATGGACGTAGAGCGGGCACTGCCTCCGATGCTCGGTTGGGGTAACATCGAACACACTTGACGTGGTCCATGGGTTGAGGACATTCTCGTTCCGTCCAAACCAGCATGTGACGAGTCCGAGGCTGCATGGCGCCAGGTGAAGGCTCAGTGGGACGCCATGTATGACTATGCGCCTCCGAGTCCTCACACCATGTGTTGGATTTTGGGTATGCGGGCTCCGACTAGCCGCCCAGTGTACGCCAAACGTGATTGGCAGCCGTGGGTTCAGAAGCATCCCGTGACGTTGTCACGTCTTTGATCCCATGGTTACTTTGTTTTAAATCAATTACTTTTTACTATAGGATGCCCAACTTTCTTGACTGTCTAAAGAGTGTTCATCCCCAGTACATGCTTTTTTCACATGGGTAAAGGTATATTAACGCACTTGAGTCCAACATATTTTTTGGGAGAAGTTGCACATCTAGTGTACTATTGTACTTGGTACACAAGTAATGTTTCACTGTGTTTAATAACAACATCCCCATGGCACCGAACACTCAGTCTACCAAATAGTACAGCATGCAGGGCTGTTCACATACTTCATTTAATGGATCACTTGCACATATGGCATTGATAATGACTTTCCAACGTCCTCCTCCACAGCACCTACACTACACAGGGTCCCATGAAAGGACCGGGCAGTCCACTGACCAACCATCGCTGGACCATAGGTGACAAAGAAAAGATCCAGGCCATGATCTCACAGGCAAGACACAAGTTTCTAGTAACACAGCAACCATGAGGGTAGCACTCCACAAACTCCAACTCGTCTTCTGTGTCCGATGATGTAGAGTCTGTACCCTCTATGTCACAGTCCTCTACGTTGTAAAAGACTTCTTCCAGCTCCTCCTCACATGCACTGTCCGCATTTTGACACGCTCCATGTTCACAAGGACACATATACATCTTCACAATGTGCACTGGTCGTGGTGTCCAACCCCTCCATGTCATGACGATGTATGTCACACCTGCTCCAGCCAGGAATGAAGTCACATAATCCATGGTTGTCTCTGTCGGTGTGAAAGCTTGTTGAGTAAAGTTAAGATGCAATGAAGAGAATGAACCACAGGACAATGCTTCTCTTTTATAGCACGTTTTGGCAAGACACAATTCTTGAACTAGTACATCACACTTCCATGTTAGAACAATTCCATTCACTGTATTCTTTGCATTCACATAACCCTGGGTTTAACGCTTGCTGAGAACAGAAGATGGATGACTTGTAGAAAATATTTCAAAACTTGCTATAACTGTATGCCTTTCTGCACTCCATCAGACCCACCCTACCCCAAATGTACTACACCCTCACTAAAGCTACCGCTGCAACAGTCCTGGGTCAGACACGACTGGTACTCTGGCAACCCTTGTAGTCCCAGTAGTGGAGGTAAGGCACCAAACACCTCTTCCAGTCATCACCACATGTGCTCCCACCTGGTCCCTCTTGGCCATGACCTGCAACAAAACACATAGCAAAAAGTAGAAAATTTCCTCAAGTGAGAAATGAACAACGGGAAAGGGCACATGAACAGGAAAGAGCATACTTACATTTTAGAAGACATCGGGCTCGTCATCCTACTCCTCTGTGCACTCCTCCCAACCATCCATGACGCAGGCCTGTTGCTTTTCACGGAGTGTTCTTGCCTCCCACTCCCTTTGCTGTTGCGGGTCAGTGAATTGGTCGCCGTCCTCGGCCTCCTCCTCATCCGAGTCGCTAAGGGCGTGCCGTTCAGGGTCGTAGATCTCCTCTTGCGCAGAGTCGTAGCCTGCTACCTCAGAGTCATACTCAGCGTCGTCACTTGCGCCACCTGCTGCTCCTGTTGCCCTTGTTGTTGCTGCAACCACCGCAGATGCTACAGGAGCAACTCTGTTTACTAAGGCGGTGGTGCTCCTGCGCCCCGCCTGCCCCACCCATCCCTAGCCTGCGCCAATTCCGAGCACGCTGGTCCCTGGATTGTCGTCGGATAGGAGGACAATAGTTTCTGCTGCACTCCCTACAGCTCGTGAACCCCCTGTGGTGTTGCAGGGGGCACCAGTGGAAGCTGTTGCAACTGCTGATGCAGCTGCTGCAGATTCTTCCCCTGCTTGGGTCTCCGGTGGAGGCCAGCTACTAGCATACACCTCTGCCCTCACGGCATCTTGTGCGCGCTGTAGTCGGCGTTTCAGAGCATTGGTCGCAGCCTCAGCAGCAGGAGCCACAACAAGCTCGTTCGTACACTTCTTCTAAGTGTGTCCCTTATGGCCGCAACGTGGACAGATGTAGTTCTTCTGATGCTTATCCTTGCAGTCCCACTGTGCACTCTTCGACCGCCCTACTCCACATTTAGGTCCTGGCTGCTGCCACAGCACACCATCCGGGACTTTCAGGGAAGCTGGGTTAACACCTGGCATGGGGAAGTTGTACGTGCGTCTGTACGCCATGCGTGTGAGTCCAACATCGCACAATGCCTCGGCTTGCTCCCCACGGTCGATGCCGAAAGCGCACGCATGCGCACAGGGCCGCCCCCACTCCTTCCAGACATCGCAAGTGCACGTGCGGTCCTGCACGTTCACCATGCGGGTCCTATTGCTCGGCCCCGTCACTCTGCAACTCTGGGGCCCTTCCTCAACGACGTCGTAGTTGTGCGCCAAGACACTACTGTTGAGGAGGCGCTTAGCCAGTGTTGGCGCAAGTTGACCTTCACACGACTTCCTGGACTTGCACCTGTCTGCAAGCAAGCGCTGCACCCAACTGTACAGAGGCACAAAGCAGTAGAAGGGTAACAATTTCCTGCAATCAATGATGCGGGCGTTCAACGACTCTGCCGCGTCCGACGTGGTGTGTCCACCACGGCCGAGAGGACAGTACAGCCTCGCCCAGTGCTCCCTCTGAATGCCGTCCACCATGTTTACTCCGAGGAGGTAAACTGCAATGCGTGAGTTCACAGCACACAGTTGTTCTTCACACCTTGTCCATTCTGCGGGTGTCAACGCATGTGCCAGGCGCCAAAACCAGTACCCAGCTTGCTTCCCGTACTTCTGCCGTATGTTCTGCCGCAAGTGGTAATAGAAGTAGGTGTGATGAGCCCTCGGAAGCTCCTTCTCCACAGCATTCAACAAACCTTTATCACGATCAAAGATGACGACTGTACCCTTCTCCGCGGTCTTTGGATATGTGATGGCAAGATGCTCCAGAAACCATGCCCAGTTCTCTTCGTTCTCCCCCTGGACCATGGCCCACGCCATTGGCACAGCGTTGTCGTTGGTGTAAAAAAACTGGCAGATGAGGAGCACCTGTTTGTGCCCATTCTTCAGGTGCATCTCGTCCATTGTGAGGATCCGACGTGCGTGCTGGAACCCCAGGACAGTGGCACCCGGGGCGACAAACGCCTTCATGAAGACGCCTTCCTTGGTCACCTCGACGAGTGCATGTGTGTTCTGGTCCACACGCTTCAGGTGTAGAGCACAGATGACATGTGGCTAGTAGTTGGAGGCAATAGTCTACAAAATTGCTATAGTGAAAAAGAGAACAAGAAGTACCTCTTCACAGTAGAGCGGGAACAGACTCCATGATAATGCTTTGGGGCCGATGAGGTTTTCCTGCGCATTAGACTTCACCCAGTACATCGTGTTCTTGTCGACAGGTTTTCCAGTGGCTTTTTGCACCACAGCGGACAACGTCTTTATGTCAGCAGTGGGGTTCTGCTTTAGCGTGGATTTAATGTGCCGCGCCACCCACTTTACAGTCTTCGCCGGGTCTTCGCGACCAACTCCAGGGATACACTTGTGTCAGTCGACAAACTCGTCCACCATGACACTGGCGCCATTTGGAGCCACATGCGCACGGAGTAGCCACGGGCAATATTTCTCCTTGAACTACCCACACCGTGCAGTAAACCGCGTCTTCTCACTATGTAGCCACTGAATAGTCATTCGGTTTGTGATGGCGTAGTCATCCACTGCTGCGCGTGCCTCCGCCATGTCTCGGAACGACATCCCAGCGAGAAAAGTAAGCTGCGCTTTTCTGCGCCTTGGGGCCTGACCAGACGCCTCATCGTCCGAGGACACTGCACCACCGACAAGGACATAACAGGAGTGAAGGGACAGATGGATGACCCTCAATTATGCACACGAGGGGAAAATCAGACAGATGTTTTACCATCAACATGAATCGGGCGAGACAGCCTCAGTGTGTCTCTTACTTGTTTCGGTGAAATCACGATCACCTAAGCACGTTGCTCATGCTCAAAGTGCTCATCATACACGAGGTTTTGAATGGATGGGGTTTGGGGAACGAGACCTGGCTCGTTGAGCTGCGGGCGTCAGAGACCACGAGGTACAAAAACCGCAGGAACGTTGCCCGACCTAGGCCTACGCGACGCAGCCCACTGCAACTGGGCAGCCATCTTGGATGACCTGGGTACAATACATGTAAAAATGAAAGTAAATAAACTACATACCCAGACTCACCGGGCTCAGAGGCGTCCTCAAGTGCTTCCATGGCGCACTGCTGCCGAGCGTGGTGGCTGTCTGACAAGCATGACGGGGCTTTGGGTCCTACTGTCGACAGCGCTCGAGAGTAGGATCCAGTGCGCGACCACCGGACATCCTCGACTAGACGCTGGAAAGCGATGCACTCCCCGCCAATCGATGACGCGACGTCTGAATACTAGAGGAAATAGACATCGTGGCACGGGTTCGCGGGGATTGACCGTCCCCGTACATGCACGTGGACCGACTCGGTGTGTCTCATTGCCTTCCCTCGATGATGGCGAGGCAATGAGATGGGTGGAACGTCGAGAAAACAACGATGGCAGACGGTTCACAAGCTGACGGTTGCTGACAGCGACGGCCAGCTGGCTGACTAGGCGATTTGTGGTATACCGTTGTAACTGCCGATATGTAGGATGTATTTCGGCAAAGGACAATCGGTCCTTGGTGAATACCGGATACACCCAAAGAAAGTCCGATGTCTTTCCTTTGTAAACATGCAATCCCCCCATATTCCTAAGGCCGTTCGGGGGGGGGGGGGGGGGGTCACTGACATTTTACACCATACACCCGACACTATTGGACGGTCTCATTTTTCATCACTGAAAGAGCAATGATCCATAACCGGGTGTTTACAAACAACGGACAGTAAGGCTTTGCACAATTGCAAATAAATTTTTTTAGCCAAATATTAAACACCACATGTCCACCTCTTTCAAAAAAGTACGCCATACCGGTATGGCGTGCAAATAACAACCGTTGTGGACATGGCATTGTAATCGACGCCAACACTGGATATGGGGTCGTTTGTATTTAACTATGTGGACATGGGGGACGTAAAGTTCCGCACTTGGATATGGGAGGGTCCGCCCTTTGGGAATGTGGATATGCTGGCTATTTTGCCCTAGATCATAGTAGGGGGTTTGCGCGTCGAAAAAGAAAATAAAAAAACGAGGGTCATCGCTCGGTCGCGATCTCGCGAGGGAGCGAGGGTCGTGATCAAGAGACGGTCACATGGCCCTCCTCCCCATGCTTGATCAGCGACGCATATCGCTGATCGAGCGTGGCGAGGGAGCCGGATACGTCGTTCTTACTTTTTAAAAGTGCTGGCTATGAGGGACATGAACTTTTGCTCATGGATATGGGAGGGTCCGCGATTCGGGGTCATGCATATCATGGCTATTTCGCCCTTTATAAATTGTGGCCTTGCGTCTCAAGATCACGACACCACACCTTCAACATCATTGATTTGTCAGACCCAAAACTCCATTTTTTCGAACCAGGGAGTGACCATGTTCCATCAAACGGAGCCTAGATGGTGAACAGGCAAGAGTTCCAAGGGCAAAACACGATTTAGAATTTGGGACTCTTGAGCAATTGATAATTAGCATTAAGTGTACTTCGATGACAAGTTTCAAAATGATCGAAAATATGTATATATACAAGTGTCAAGTTGCGAATGAAACATAGACGCAGTCGTTGGGTCGATTGTCGAGCGACGCGTGCGGAGTTGCGTCGCAAGTGGTTGAATTCAAGAAGTTCCGCAAAAGAAGTCGGCGGTCTTTGAGAATCGACAATGAACATGCGAGATGCATCTTTAAAAATCCAGATTCTTCTCGATGCGTCGAGAAGTCGATCAAAATTTTGTGACAATTCTCTTCATAGGTTCGGGAGAGTGGTCAAAACTTTCGGAAGGTTCGGGAATATCCACAAAGGACGGGGCAGTTTCCTAGTTTTTCCTCAACCGTCGGAGTGAATACCGCGGTCTTCGCGATGCGGTGGGTTGTTTGTGTCAGAAATGCCCATTCGGGAAGACTAGTGACTCGTGTACATGTGGAACGTAACACTCCCCCCCCCCCCCTTAGCCGCGATGTCCTGGCCAGCGTACAGGTGTGGCCCGGAGACGGCGGTAGTAGCCGTTGGTGATATGATCAACGTTTTGGAGGTTTTCGTAGGGTTCCCAGCTCTTGTGCGCGATGTCATAGCCGGGCCACTTGACGAGATATTGTGTCGTCTTGCCTTGTTGTCGGTGGTCGAGGACGTCCTTGATGATGTACATCGTGTCTTCGTCCACTTGAACTGGATGCAGAGGAGGGACATTTCTTCCACGGAAGTTCCATCTGGGGTCTCGCTAGTGTTTGAGTCTACTGACATGGAACACCGGATGAACTTGCATAGTGTCGAGAATTTTGAGTCGCGCAACTATAGGGGTTTGCATGCCCTCAACCTCAAACGGGCCCAACTACCAGGGTTTGAGCTTTGAACAGTCGGATCCGTGGAGCTTGATGTTTGAGAAACTCAAGAAGACTTTTTCGCTAGCGGCGAAGACGTCGTTGTTGAGATTTCGGTCGGCTGATCCCTTCATCACTACTTGTCACTTTGCAAGGGTTTGTCGTGTTTCCTCCCATATGGTGGTGAAAGTCTTGGGGTTGAACGTCGACAGCATGTGTGGCGAGAAGTTTGCCATGCACCACTTCATCCGGGGTTTTACCAGTTGCGGTGGAAACTGCCAAATTGTATGGGATTGTGGCGGTTAGGAGTTTTGTGCCCAATCTATCCTGTGAGGTTTGCATTATGTTTGGAGAAGCTATTCAAGCGTCTGATTTATCCGCTCAGTTTGACCGTCGGTTTGAGGATGAAACGCCGTTGACATCTGAATTATGCTCCCATAACGAGTCATCAGTTCACGCCAAAAACGGCCGGTGAATCGACCATCTCTATCGCTCGTGTTGGTTCTTGGTACGCCGTGTAGCCACACGATGTCGTTTAGAGATAGCCATGCTGTTCGCTCGGTGGTGACAGTTGTCGTTGTCGGGATGAAGTGGGACATTGTAGAAAGCCTGTCAACGACCACAAGGATTGCGTCATATCCCTCCGGTGTGACCGGTAATCCTATGAAGAAGTCCATGGAGATGTCTATCTGGAACAGAGAGCGGTTGCAGAAGTATGAGTGGCCTCGTGCAACGGGATTTTCGTCGCTGACGGGTGTCGCAAGTTTTGCAGAAGTTGGCCACGTCGGATTGCACCTTGTTTCACCACTAGTTTTTTGCCGACTTTTTTAGTGTCTTTTCCTCTCGTAAGTGTCCACCTAGTCCGGTGTCGTGGCACTCTTCAAGCAGCAAACGACGAATTTTGCCATTCGTGACTGGTGCCTTGCACAAATTTCGTAACTCACATTGTAAACAGTTCAAAGATCCAAAAGAATGGTTGAAAACAAGCAATGGGATTCCCTCCAAAATTTGAATAAATGGTAGTGTGGATATGTTGCATGTAGGTAAACCTATGCCCTGTTGAGTTTTTAATTGAATATTAGCCACTTTTTTGTCGCCGAATCTCGTCAAATTTGATGCTTCGCCAAACTTATCGAGGCACTAAAACAATTCAAAAGGCAGAAAATCGAATTTAAAGTGCCCCTAGAGTTGTTCACTATCGGGTTCATTCTCGTCCTTGTCTTGCATCTATAAGGCCGCATAATTTGTTCAAAGTACACGTTCCGGGTGTAGCATCATGTCGAAGTGATTCAAATCTTCGAAGGGCGATTTGAATATTTGGATCGCCGCGTGCGCTGGACATGTGGCGATCACAGCATGTCGAGCGCACGCGGCAATCCTCGCAGTCATCCATGCGCAATCTGTCAGGGATCCTCACAAATCGCGTACAAGTGAACACACACCACGTCGTTGAGTGTAGGAGAATTGCCGTTTTGCCAAATTCAAAAAATTGTACAGGACCGATTGACAAGATTAAGGTTCCACCTTGTGCCATTCCACAAATTCCAAGAAAACAGAAAGAAACTACCTGGTTGACGAAATTAAAGATTTCTGAATTCATGATTGCTCAATCAATTAATTCAAAATTCAGTAGTGTAATAGAAAAATTTACAACCTCCTTCATGCGAATGGAGTGGCCAATCCATCTGACTGTCACACTTACAATGTTCGTGAGGTACTTGAGCGTGGTTTTTACCTAGCTCTGCGTCTCTCTTATAACTTGTGCGAGCGGGGGCTATGGCCCGGGAGTCACTAGAACTATTCTTGTTTGACAATTACATTGGTTCCATTTTCAGTTTTCACATCACCTATTTATTGCACATGGAACCTAGATGATTGGAATTTATATCACTTGTACAGGTACACTATGTGCTCTCGTCAACAGATTTCCCCTTAAGTCAACATAGTGCCAAGTTCTATAGTAGGAGTTATTCATGAGTAGTTTTGTGTGCAAAATGCAACATCAGGTCTAGTTTTGTGACAAAAACCACGACATACATGTTCTTCATATCCATGTAATAGAGAAAGGGATTATCATGTTCTTGGTGTTGCCTTCCGACAGTTGGAAATAGAATCCTTATGTGGTGGCGGAGAAAAAAAGGCTTGTTGAAGTTGATGTAGTCCCTGGCTCTATGGCTAGGACGCCTGGCAAGGATGGAGATGGTAGTAAAAGACAAGTTTAGACTAGTTTCTTGTGGCTTGAAGCTGGATTTGCTCCACAACATTGATTGGAAATGGGAGAGTCGTCATGCAGTGTCTCTAGATTTGCTAACATTACTTCAGATTCATAGAAGATGACCAGGACAATCGAAAACCTCATCTCCATGTCTTGGATATTTTGATTAATCTCAATAAGGGTTGAACTCCGCTGTTAGCCGCCTCACTCTAGATTACCAATAGCCATTGTAAATCAACCAGCCAACGAACATCATACCCAGTAATCCCCTAATAAGCGACAATGTCACAAGCCCGTTTGGCTAGCGCACAAGAAGCCATTGCATGTTCGTTGTACTATAGGACTACATACATGGAGAATTTTCATTCCCTCCAAGTTTAACCCAATAGTCTATTCATCATCTTCGCCTCTAGTTCCACGAATTCACCGCCGTGTCTCCGCTCTGCTCAATTCTTGCCCATTTAACCTCTGCCATCCAGTTTTGTCTCTCGTCTTTGAATCACTTTGCTTCATCACTCTTGCTCCTTTGATCAGATCTATTGATACCACCACATTGTGCTCTCATCTCCAAAATTCTCTCACTACACTCCTGCTTACCTGATCACTCTACATTTGTCTCCTCTAGTGCTCTTATCTGTAATTCTACACTATATTTATACACAAGTTCTCAGCTCGGCTCAAGGCATTCTACTTCTACCCTTGCTTTCTCGTGCATCTACACAACACATTACACGTGTGTGCTTCTGCCATCACATACTTTGGCCCTTTAATGCTTCTAATGTGGTATTGAAGCATCAAAGAACATCACTTGGTGACCACTAACCAAGTCGTCACCTTGACGCCGCCATTGCTGCCCTCTTCTGTTACCCCTTCATCCACCACCTACTGTTGTCCCTTTCACTGCACAAGTCATTACAACGCACCAAGCTCTGCATCCTTGGTTGCAATGGTAACTAAGAAGCAGCATGTCTCCCTCCGCCCATGCATGTGCACATGGTGACTTGTGCTCTCTAGTCTATGACGCATCCATTTGCCACGCCTCCTCAGCTTCATTGGTAGCTAACATTGGCAGCATCACCTAGTCTGCCAATCCAACCTTGCTAGCCCTTGTTGCCTTGACAAAGCCCCGCATCCAATTTCACGCATTTGGTAATATTTGGTGTCTCTGCCCCATTGAGAAGCTGATTGCACCTCTCAACTTGCTCTCCATTGCCATCTTCATTGAAGCTTCCTACCACCTCCATCTCCTACGTCACCCTCACTCTTTTTTCCTCCTCCTGTCACTTCATCAGCGTCATCTTGCTCTATCTATTTCATCTCCATCATCATCATCTTCAGCCGTCTCCTTCACTGTCACTTTGTGTCATTACATTTGGCTGCCCTTTTGCACCGCCTTTGTATTTCTCATCCCCAGCAATAGCCAAAACTCTGCTTGGAGTCACGACATCACACACCACGTCTTCATACTTGTCGGTCTTTAGCCAATTTGGAAAAAAGACGTCAGCAAACATCTGTGCTCCTCTTGGACAAGTCTGTACTACAAAAGGTCTCCTCTCGGAGTCACGATATCGGACACCACCAATCTTCCTTCTTGTCGGTCTCCAGCCAACCGGCGCATAAGCCATCAGTATTTTGATAGAAAAGGAGCTCCAAGCTCCGTCAACCTTCCATCACCTGCCTCGCTCCATCCAATATCCTCCATATTCACTAGCCTCATCACCCTCATCTGCTTCCATTATCATCCTCTTAAAACGTCCTTGTCATCCTCATCTTCATCGATCATCATCAATCAGCACTCGCCATTCTTACCTGTGTCCAATTCCCCATTAACCATTCTCTATTATCATCTTTGTTGTCTTTGCTCAGCATTTTGGATACGCCCGGTCAAATTGTCTCTCATGAAAACCTCTTCCCACACAGTCTCTCCACCTGCGCACTTGGTTTTGTCCCTACATCCAACTCATCATCACTCCCCCGCCTCTGATCATCATCCAATTCATCGAATGTGCTCGGCACAAGGATCCACCCAGTGGTGGTGCTAGTTCTGCAGATTGCTTCGGCGGGAAGAAGTCATCATCTTCCTCATATCCATTCGCCAGGCTGGATTGCCTCTGTTGCCAATAACCAAGGAGGGTGGCACGGGTACCGACTTTTGCGCCGGCCAAGTCTACTTCTGCTTCTTCACGTACTTATTCCACTCCGTGAATGCGTTGAGTGCTTCATCAGGTAGTCCTTCTCTTGCACGCGTAAATTCTCCCATTCGCCGTGCACGGGGATGGGGTAGTTGCACTGTGCCCGCAAAGGATTCAGATCCTTGTCGCGACGGAGGTGGGGTATGAAGGTTGTGGGCAAGGGCATCTTCCCACCGTGCAGCCTAAGGGGTAATGGTGGCCCCGCTGGTGAGAGGGATTGTCGTTTGTGGTGTGACCATGATGAGGGAATACTCCTTCCACTGATCTAAGCTGCATGATACTGAGGATGAAGATGAGACTAGCTTGCCGCGGTACCACGTAGTCTATGCCTATGAGCATGTCACATGTCCGTACACGTGTGACCTGTAGTGTGAGGGGTTCGTAATGTGTTCCAATTTGGATTGGGAGGTCGTGGCCCTCGCTCTTCCCTACATCAAAGCCACCGAACGCGTTGCTCAAAATTCTTCAGGTGGGGAGGACCCGATTCGCCCACCCAACTACTGCAAGGACGCGAAGAGCAATGGTGGCTTGGGTGGCACCTGTCTCAATGATGGTGAGGAACTTCTTACCCAGGGTCCAAATGCTGTAGCACACCACCTCATAGTAGATGTCATGCTACCATGGTGGTTCCAGTGGTTGGGGAGTCCATCCCTAGTCAATCTCGTTGAGGGAGATGTGCACTGCGGGGTCCACCTCGATCTTGCAAGTTTTCCGCGTGCAGGAAGGCATCAAGTGTTCATAGCGGAGTCGAATTCCTACTGGAACAAGGCATTGATCTGCCTTATGAAAGCAGGTTTTGAGATTCGTTGCTATCTCAAGATGTAGTTGAAGATATTCCAAGAAGGAATCACTGACGACAGGCCGAGAGAGGAGAGCCTCCACTGAATTTGAGGGCACATGGGAGACACGAGGAAACGTCGTGGGTGATGCGGGTGTTGTCGCTAGGATCTTTTGTGCTGACATAGCCCTAACCTCCGAGCCTGCTGGTTGCTCCGTTAGTGCTTGGGCAATCCTGACTACCGCCCCTTTGCCATCAACATGCGGCCCTACTGATCGTGCAGCAATTTCCTCTTGGAGGATAGCATCTTATTGTTCCTCATGTTGCCGGAGTTCCCTATGGATGTCTATTGCTTTGCGTAAATTCCAACCCACCAACCCAGTGGCTTGTGCAGTGTTGATTTGCTATTGCTCCTGTTCCATTGGTGTCTCTTCTTTGGTTTCATCATCGTCCATCAACATGCCAAATCAAACATTCCATGTACCAACGACACTAGTTGCGTTGGGTCCAGGAGCTATTGGATTAGTCACTAGAGTTGGGAGAAGGGGTTCCTGCTGAGTAGGCGCAAATGCCGCGACAGCCCCATGCGTGTCTGAACCTCCCTCTGGGGACAAGTCTTGTCCAGGGTGCTCTTTGCACTGGCGGGTCCGTTCTGCATCATATTGGCATCATTGTTCTACCCCTAAATGATGTGCGAAAGGGATTTTCTCCCTTGGACATTGTTGGCAGTGTGCCTGAAGATGTTCAAAGCTACCACTAACATGACAGGCTTTTGGTGATGGAGGATTGCCACACAATGCTCCGCCACCTACTAATGTAGCTGTTGTGGGTACCAATTGTTGCCTCGTAGTGCGAATCTGCTTATATTTGTCTGTGGCGTCAACTCCTGCTTCTTGCAAGCTACGGTACTTCCAGGGGTTCATGTGTGTGCTGATTTCATCCAGGCGTGCGTGGATTAGGTTCTGTAGTAGGACCCAAAGGAGCAGTCCCTCACCTGCCGGACTTTTGGCAAAAGTGGACCAGAGGAGGAACTTACACACATATAATTCTATGTCATCTCCTGGTTTCATGACATCCTCCTCAATCTTAGAAAGTGCTTCCACTTTTGTGAGGGGCCAGAATCGTGCTATGAGGACATTGCCAAAATCCTCATAGGTAGCGAACGGCTTCCGCACATTGTACTAGTGTGCTGTAGAGCCTTGCAGATGCAGTTCAGCCGTGGCTTGCAGAAGATCAAGTGGGATGCAGCACATAGCAGCTTGCACGGCTATCTAGTGAAGGCATTGCCATGGATCTTTGTGTGTCGCACCGGTGAAGGTATCCATCCTGGGCAGGCTTGTAGGACTAGTTCGAATGAACTGGGGAAGGGGAACCATGCTACAGTTAGTGGCTCCCGTGATGATCTGGGTCTGAGTGGGAAAGCGAGAAGCGGAAGGTACATTGGCAGTATAGATGGTCATCAAAGCTGCATAGGTGACAGGGGCGGCGACTGCTGGTCGAACATGACCGTGTGACTCGCCGACCATCCCTGGCTGCATCTGGTATACCTGATATTCCGCTTGCGGTGTTCCCATGGAGGTTTGCCTCATGTAGTGGGACAGACTCTGTATTCCCGGTGCAGGCCGTTGTTGTGTATCTATGGTCTAATACTGGCTGGACTATGTCTGTTCCGTTGAGTGATACGAGGAGTTCTGGCTCTGTTGCGAATGCATGTGTGGTCTGGTTCAAGGGACCCTGTAAAGGACCCTGAACTCCATGAGTCTACGACGGGCCTTGAGGCGTAGATCTTGGCGCGTGTTGCCACCTTTGACCAGGATGTGAGGGGTATTCGTTCAAGTCGGGTATCGGATTGATCGGAATCGGTGGCTGGGGGGATGGTTAGCGTTACCTATCTATGTGCTGGAAGAAGTGGACGTGGGAGAGGAAATTTTGGTAAGTCTGATGAGGGAAGGGCCAGTTGTGACCCATCGGGAGTGGGACCACGGACGCGGGTCCATGCGGATTTGAAGGGGCCGAAGTTGTCAGGTTGGTCGCGGAGGGGGGTGAGCAGCGGTCATAAGAGCAGGGCCCACTTGCTATTGCCGTGGGTAAAACATCCCAATCACAGGCATTGTAGAAGTTGGAGTCGCCCACCAACTATTGCTGATACCTCTTATTTGGTAAGATTCTTTAGCATTGCAACAAAAGTAACTAAGAGGATTACACAAAGTGCGCATTATGGGTGATCAGAGCTTCAGGAGAAAGACCACCTTCATGTGGCACATCGGGAACAACATGACATAGAGTGTAGGGGACACCTTCCCTGACTATGAGTAATAGGCAAATCGATTATCAAGCTCCGCAAGTGGTTGATGAATCATGATCTATGACTTGCTATATTCAGATCATACTCTACATAAAACAAAACATCTTTTGTAGGCAACGGTATGATGAAGGTGAAGATTGAAAGCGCAAAGAAGCAGAACAACTCAACACACGGGAAAAATTTCCCTAGTACCAGCGGTGTTCCACCAAAGATAGTTCATTTTGTCTTCCAACTTCTTATGGTGCTCGTTATGAGATTGGAAAATAGTACAATACATTCTTCTTACCGTGAAAAATGTCACCTGGTCCTGAGAATCTTTTCCATGAAGAAGTATTCTGGTGACCGATGCCTTGCACAAATGTTCTTACTCACATTTTAAGCGGATAAAAGATCTAAGAGAATGGTTGAAAACAAATAATGGGATGCTCTCCAAGAATGAATAAATGGTAGTGTGGATATGTGGCATGTTGGTAAACTGAGGCCTTGCTGAGTTTTGAATTCGATATTAACCATTTTTTGTCGCCAAATCTTGTCAAATGTTATGCTTTGCGAAATATATTAAGGCACTAAAATAATTCAAAAGGCAGATAATTGAATTTAAAGTGCCAGCTAGCATGGTTTACAATCGGGTTCATTCATGTATATGTACATGTATATGTATATGTACATGTATATGTATATGTATATGTATAAGTATATGTATATGTATATGTATATGTTTATGTATATGTACATGTATATGTATATGTACATGTATATGTATATGTATATGTATATGTATATGTATATGTATATGTATATGTATATGTATATGTATATGTATATGTATATGTATAT
>SZWC01016871.1:4435-22303 GCA_023375785.1 Penium margaritaceum
AAAATGGTTGAAAACTAGTTGAAAACTGGTTGAAAACTGGTTGGAAACTGGTTGAAAACTGGATGAAAACTGGTCGAAAACTGGTGGCAGCGTGGTGGGGACTTGGTTGAAAAGTGGTCACGAACCGGTTCCCAGCTCGTTGCGAAGAGATTGTGAACTGGTGGCCAACTGGTTGCAAGTAGTTCTCACCAGCTCACAACAGTTTGCGACCAGCTTCTGAGTGCAGAGACAAAGCCATGCACGTGTGCGTGACCATTCACCCACACGTGCACACTGGGAGATATCTCCTGGTCCATGCACAAGCACATACACAGGTATGCTCCACTGATGCCAGCCTCAACAAAGTGCTGGAGGTTGTGACCCTTGTGCCCCACGCACCTTCCTTGGACCCCACAGTATTGAAGTAGCCTGCCGAGAATCCACCTGTGAAAGCGCCATGGAACCGCCGCCTGCCCGCCTCGTCCACAACCTGGTGACACACACATCATGCCGTACATGTGACTTTAAGTGTACGTGACTCGAGGAGAACATGATTCGAAGTGTATGTGATTCAAAGTGTGGGTGATTCCCGTCAAAACAGAGGATTCTTCTTTTGTGTGGTAGCCCTGCTGCAGGTCCTTGCCTGAGAACCCACTCCCTCCCCGCTTCTGTGGATGTGGCTTGTAGCATATCTCTTCTGTGGTGATCTTTGGCGTCTCCCACAAAGAAAATTTCTTTGCAATCCTTTCTTCAAAGTGGAAGAAAACATTGAAAAGTCAGACAAGGAGTGGTAGACGAAGATTTTCCTAGTCTCTGAGAGAAACTGCGACGCCAGAACAGTGCAACTCAAGTCTGCAAGCAAGTAACCAAGCAAGCAAGTAACCAAGCAAGCAAGTAACCAAGCAAGTAAGTAACCAAGCAAGTAAACAAAAAGAAAGCAAGCCAGCGCACCTCCTGCTTCCACACAGGCACTTCAACACGCGCCATGCCTTTGTTCACAGCCTCCACACGCTGCCGCCGCCCCACCGCAGCNCAAGCTACTCGTATGTCGAATGCACGAACTCTGTTGTCGCCATGGCGACAGGGATAGTGTGTTCACAGACGGACTTTGTTGTGGCGGGCAAAAATTCGTGGGAGTGCGCGTCCTGGATACGGGCGCGGCTGCAGGCGTTGTGGACGCAGGCGCGAGTGCAGTCGATGTTGGCGGGGGCATGGGCGTTGTAGGCGCAGGGGCGGGGCATGGGAGCGCGCGCTTGCTTCACGGAGATTTGGGGGTGGACGCAAACCCGGGCGCAAACCCGGGCTTTGTGGACGCGTGTGCGGCTGCGGTGGGGGTGGGCGCAGGCATTGTGGGCGTTGGCGCGGATGCGCGCAAGGGCGTTGCAGGTCAGTTGCGTGCGCTGTCGGCGCAGGAACGGTCGTCCTAGGCGAGTGCGTGGCTCTTGAAGGCACCTGCATGCATGTTGTGGTCATAAACTCCCTTGCACAAGTCACTTACCTTCGTGGGGGGCATTCCTGTCACTGCATTCGTGGCCCACTGCATGTCTACCTCAGGATTTTTGCGGGCTTTTCTGCCACCAACACCGACCTCAGGTGATACGTTCTACTACGTTCTGACAGTTTCAACCACATTCCAGAAGGTTTTTTTGGGTTACATAGTAACCCTTTGCTTTCCTACTTTTGTGTGTTTGTGCCGCGGGAAATCGTGAGTGGCGGATCGGTCATTTTTCTGACGTATCCACCAATCAGGGTGCTAGAATTTGTAGGACTCTATGCCCCCCCACGTCCGCAGACGCCCTGTCAGGTTTGAACCAGTACAAAAAAAAATCATGGACTCGTAAGGAATCACCAGTCCGACGACAAAGCAACAAGGTAAGAACTGTACGTTGGGGTGAGTCCAACCTTGNGATTTTTGCGGGCTTTTTTGCCACCAACACCGACCTCAGGTGATACGTTCTACTACGTTCTGACAGTTTCAACCACATTCCAGAAGGTTTTTTTGGGTTACATAGTAACCCTTTGCTTTCCTACTTTTGTGTGTTTGTGCCGCGGGAAATCGTGAGTGGCGGATCGGTCATTTTTCTGACGTATCCACCAATCAGGGTGCTAGAATTTGTAGGACTCTATGCCCCCCCACGTCCGCAGACGCCCTGTCAGGGTTGATCCAGTACAAAAAAATCATGGACTAGTAGGGAATCACCAGTGGGACGACAAAGCAACAGGGTAAGAACTGTATGTTGGGGTGAGTCCAACCTTGGCCTCCCCATATCCAATTTCACGGAACTGGTCGTCATGACCAACTCTTGTAACTCGTGAACCCAGATTCAAACATGGTCAAAATGCAATTGAAAGAAAAGAAATTCAACCACCATCATAGAAGATGGTAAATAGATTGCATTCTGCCTATAAATACATCATGCTAGTTTTCATAACATAATGAAACATTCACAGCTCATCCAAAACATTCAAAGGTTTTTTTTTAAGTTCATCATAAACATGTGAAAGAATGTTCACCAAACAAGACCCAATCCATCTCATTAAAATAGATTCATCATCAGATAAAACAGAACTCATAAAAAAAACGCGAAGAAATGCCTTTTGAGGTTCTTCTTCAATATGTTTGTGAACTTTTATGCATAAAGTTGTATTGTGAAGCGCATTTGTTCACTTTTTGGTTTGTTTTTATAGCTTTTACATCCACACAAGCTGGAATAAATCCAGCATCCATTGAGGTTATTTAGGAAAGCTCGCCCAAACCATACACAACATTTAAGAGCACGCATGGATAAGCCAAAAAATGATTTTTTTCAACGAATGTGAGTGAACTTTTGGCAATCCATTCACAACCAGATTTTGATTCCACGGACAGAGTAAAGTCTCATGGCAAACGTTCCATTATGTGGTCCCGATTGCGAACAATTGTTTAGCCTCTTAAGAGATGCTAATATGAATACTTTTGCTTGTTTACTATGTAACCCTATGCATGCTTTGCGTGCAACACGTGCCTCTTGTTTTTTTTTTAGGGTTACATAATAGCCCTTTTACAATCGAATTCTCTTGCAAAGAAACATTGTGATTGGTCAGCGATGTGGACGGAGGCTTTTTTTCAGAATTTAATATTGTCTCCGCTCTCTGCGTCACTCCTTTGACTTTGAGCCTTGCGAGGCATTCGATAGGAAAGGTTGTTTTTCCGCATTCAAAAACGCAGTTTTGCAGAAGAAGGAACCGAACAGAACAAAACCACAAAAGCAAAGTGAGTCAACTAGATAACAGATAGTACGCTTTTTGCAACGAACTATACGGGAAGCTTGGCCAAGCTTTCCAACTAGTCAAATCAGTCGTTTGACTGGACTAGCCAAACAACTGATCCTGGAAATGAAACGTTAGGAGAAAAAAAATTGGGATAGATTAACGTAAATCAAATGCAAAAGAATCATTCATCAATGTGTATCTACTCAATTTATATTGTGTTATATGAAGTTTTCATCTACACATCCCACATTTTCCTTTTTGCCTAGAAAGCATTCATCATTATAGAACATTGCACGATAACATATTAATGAATGCAAGTTTCACCGGGAAAAATAACTCACGTTTTCATATCTCTGAAATTGAAAAATCTAACACAAAACATAAATGGAAGACTTGTTTCCAATGCATAGAATATCTTTTTATTCTTTTCCATATTGCAATGAATTAATGTGGTTCTTGTATCATCTCAATTTTCTTCAATTTGTGAGATTTTTCTCTTAAGTTCCATAATGAGGGCCGAATGAATGATAACTTTACATCATTACTATGTAACCCTATGCACGCTTTACGTGCAACATACTGCTCTTCCTTTTTCTCTTGTCCCTTGGTCGTAACCTTTGGGAATGAGGGGGGTCTCCTAGACACCAAAATAAGCACGAGGATTGAGCCCCACCCCCTACAGATTCACAGATTATATAGGGTACGGTGCATCCACCAGCAATGGAAATTGGATGTGAGTTGGATAATCATGCTACCTCTTGCTTTACGTGCGTGGCACAAGAAAATGGCATTTCCAATGGCGTTTTAAAGGGCTTGGGTTTGTCTTGTTTTTTACCTTCCTGGTAGGAGGGAGTTCAAACGAAGTATGGCATGTGGTATGTTGTCTTCTAAGGAATGGGGTATGGTAGCAATAAGCGTGGGTGTGGGGTTGTTTTGGGGTTGTGCCCAACTTTTCTGCTAGTTACAATGGAGAATTGTGGCCTTCGTGATGTCCCACAGTGTCATATCTTGTGTAGAGCTTCTTGGTCCAAATACGATGTTGGGTAGGTGAGGATTGAGCTTGGGCAAAACAACAGCAAAGAGAGAGTGGAGCCCCTTTGTCATCGGTTGGATGAGTTCATATTATATGCAACAATGCTCAATAGTTTCCGTTAAGTGGTAGCGTGGAGGGAGGGGGGAGGAAGGGGGTGGGAGGAATCGATAACGGTTGTTGACTGCGATGGATTGATAGAGTATCCGGGGAATAACATCTTGTGTGTGGATGCAGAGGGGGCTTTGCATTACACTTTCGTGTATGTAGCACTAGTGGAACTCGACCTTAGGGTAACTCTCTTCCCACTTTGTTTTGTGAGTGGTAGTTGGTTGATCGCTTTCAAGGAATACCTAGTACAAGTCATGAAGGCTCACTTTTGTTCTCCCCACATTACAACTTCGGATATCTTGCTAGTGGGGTGTGCCTAGGAAGATTTCGTCTCAGACATGTATTAATGTGCTGGTGGAGCCAAGTAGGGGCCGATGGTAAGCCCATGGATGTTTGCAAAGTTTCTAAGTAAAAGTACAAACTTGGAGAGGAGCACCCCATCCTCACATGTGATCTACTTGTGACAACATCGATTCATTCAAATTTTTCTAATCTTACACCATGTTTTTAGCCATTTTCCTGAACCAAATTCGTATGAGTTATTTTTAAGAAAACAAAGCAACACCACTTTGCATTTGGTTACAACAATTGAGAAATGTACACCAGTTCAAGTGTACTTATAATTGCTTTTCACCTACTTTAGGCAAGAGATTGATCCTTCATACATTTCTTGTAGTGAACTCTTAGAGTTTAAATCAAGGACTACAAGATCCGGGTCAATCTAGAGAAAGCTAAAGAACCTACCCAATAAAGAGGCAAAACAATCTTACCCAAATTGCATTCAAAAATGCACAATGTGAGGGACGAATTGAACATTTTTTACAAAAGCCCAATTGAAGTTGTTCTCATATCTTTTTTGGTAAAGCACCTAAGAAAAAAAACATAAATTTTGAACGACAATATTATACAATTATTAAATTGAAATAAGGGAAAAAGCAATGAAAGAAACAAAATATCAAGATGTGATGGCATGTTCATTATTCACTTGAGATACAAGAAATAAGAAAATGGGAAACCTCCCAGCCAACTTCAGAAACACATGAATGTTAGCACGTTTAACTCAACCACTCCGAGAAAACACCTTTGTACCCCTCTAAGCGAGAACTTCCCACCACAACTTGGTGCTACACTGATAAAACATCTTCTTTCCCCCTCCCCACCAACCCTAAAGTTTGAAACATCCACCCATTTTTAAATTTTTCTTTACCATCTTAAATGACCAAGATTGATGGGTAATGTCAATCTCAACCTCGGAATGATTGGTTTGACAAGAAATTTCTTTTACACATCTCAATCAGTTAAGAAAAAGTTCACAATCGCATCTCAATATCTTGACAGCCACTTGACAAGACAATCGCAACCATTTTCAAACCAATTCAGATGCATGCTACAACCACTTCATAAATGCTTTATGACTGGTCTACGATACTTCCACAACCACTTAACGGCTAGTTTACAACACTTTTCAACGCAATCCAAGGCATAATAGAGGATTATTTCATGCATGGAGTTGCATATCAGAGAATGGCGTCGTACACCATGCTATGGTAAAGAAACGTAATGCCTAACATCACAAAGCATTAAGGCATGTCACATATGAGATACCATTATGAGATCTTGTATGCATTCCATTGTGTTGTTTATCGATGCCTCTACACGTGATATGATGCATAAGGACATGGTAAAACAATGAAATTCATAGTAGGGGAAGGGCTTCATGTCGTTAATTACACTTAAACATGAATAGGGCATGGCATATCAAAGCTTTGCCTTTGAATGTTTAAAACATTGTATCACATTATATCACATTGCATCACATTACATTAAGTGACATAAAATTGCATCACATTGAAAAGTGGTACTTCAAATGGAATTTATTCACTTCATGTCACCTAATGGAGCCAAACAAAATACAATAAACAAAGGCCACTCGAGTATTTTGCTTTGAAAAGGTCTATTCTAGGGGCCACCTAGCATCCTATCATAAAAAATGCTTGATCCCATATGATTTGTGCTATGAGGACAAATAGATTCTAATGTTGTATTTTTAGGGGCTTTTTCAGGATACCTTTACATTTCATGGAGAGGTGCCTTGAGAAAGGCCTTCAAACGATAACATTACAACTTGCATGTGGTGGAACTTTGATTCCTTCATGCCATGTGTTTTACAAAGAACTATTGCTTACCCTTTTATACGTGTAAGGAACTAACTCCAATGTTTGTGATTGAAATGTAGAATACATTCAACTATAGTTTCAAGAAGAAATAATAGTCTTAGAAATCAAGTAAAGAGGCGAGTAACCAGCAAAGTATGCAAGTAAAGCAACAAAATAAAGCAGCCCCTGCTTCCACACATGCACTTCAAAGTGCGTCACGCCTTTGGTCACCACCACAAGAAACTCTTGTCTCCTCGTACCATCTTCTACCACCATCGCACGAATGCATGTGATGTAGAACAATTTGTATTAACATCTGATGGCAATGTCACACTATCCTTTCTTCAAACATAAGACCACTTTGAGAAATCTTTAGAGTTCGAGCTCCTCCTGGGTCGTCATAGCGACACAATCAACCATTAGTGTTATCTCTTCTTAACAAACAGAATTGGAGGCCAACGACACAGAAGACCACATCTTAAGGATATGTACATAAATTTGAATTTCATTTGAATAATTCCTTTGGAGTAAGAAAGGTAAACAAGTGTTGCATATGATTACTTCTTAACAAGAAACAATTTCTTATACTATTCTTATAGATACATAAGTGATGCTTGACTCTATTCTGTTATTTCATTTTATGATTATGAGTTTAGATGTTTATCAATGTAGTTGAAAGCATTCAAAACATAGGGATATTATTGGGGTAATCATGCATGGTCTTCTTGAACATGGGGATGAATTTGGTGTTCACATTATCTAGTGGTTACATGGAATTTCATGCTAAGAATTGAGGCTACCCTAAAATTGAAGGTAGAACAAGGGTGCAAGGCTGCACACAAGACGTGCATGGGTTATGAAGTACGTAATAAAACAAGCATAGATAATTGAAATAAATTGAGGGGAAGGATAGATAATAGATTTTAATTAAATAAAACCTTCATTTCAGTACAACCTTAACTTCATTATCAAATAAGTAAGATGGAAGAAGAAATGAGAAGAGTTGAGGTTGCACCTTCTTTTGAAAAGAGGAAGAGAAAGAAGGTTGAAGCCCTTCTTAATGTAACAATGTGATGAAAATTTTAATTTTAGATATTAATTAACCACATATCATGTGCAATCATGTATGCAACAATGTTTTTTCTTAAATCTAGTCCCCGGGGTTATACTGATTCTTGTACAAGTGGAGCCTGTTTTCATTGTCTCAAAAACCTTTTTCACTCAGAGCTCAACAAATCCCTTGTCGTGTTGGATAGAGTGCAAGATCGAGATTGACCGTACTCCTGATTGGTGGTCATGCTCAATCCACATCAAGGTGAATCAAGGAGGACCCTCAACGCTTCTTGTTGTCGGCCCTTGCCGGGGCCATCGATATGACTCTCAACGTTCAAAAAAAACTACAAATGTAGTGTTGTTGCTAATTTCTCTTTGCACATCCGCCAGGTGGGATGTGCCCTTGCATGTTAGGATGTGTTTAATTGCCTTGGATGTTTGTATTTTGCACCTTGGTCACTCAAGGGGTGAGTCTCGCATATTGGTCGAGCTCCCAGAGGTGGACAAGGTGGTATGAAAAGTAGGGGGCAGAGTAATTCTGAGATTTGATGTCGAACAAAAAACAATAGGGATACTTCGTAACCCAATGATAACGGCAAGAGAGTGTAAGATGGTACAAGGAGGTATGGAATTGAGAGAGCGGGGTAAGCATCTTTTGAATACATTTTGGCATGAAGAGAACACGAGGTACATGGAAGTCATGGAAACACTTCAAAACAATGTCTTCCCCATTTCATCCCTCCATTATGGGTTTTGAAAATAAGAATAGGTATGTTCACACACTTACACCATACAAATTGTGCTAACACGAAACAATGTTGGACACTTGATGGCATGTACTATGCACCATGTCTTAATCTTTTTATATATGACCTGGCCTTCAATAACCAAAAACAAGTTTGTCCGTCCAAGTGTGCATGTCAATGTGTACATGTGTGTATAGGTTTATGTTATGGCCTACCTATGTGGACTAGCCCTTAACGATCCCCAGGTTTTATTTTTTTGGGAGCCTGTATTTGTAGGTTGCAGTTTGCTACTACACTCCACGAGGATTTACAACGTCTACACCCACAAGTACCCCTTGCAAACCTCCATGTTATGATCAAAAAAAATTATTAGAGTCTTATTCTGCACTATTGGAGTATTCTCAAGTGTTGTATGATTTGTGAATGTAGTCGTTTGATTGTGATCATGTGTACATGGCCACTCCTCCATAAAAAATATGACACATAGAGTTGTGTTCTCTCTTGGACTCGATGGTTATCCTCAATGGTTGACTAATTATTTGTGTGTAGTAAGGTGATTGACCGAGCAACCTCTTGAGACTAGCATTTGTAAAGCATCACTTGAAAACAATGAGCACTTCAATGAGCATAGTTGAAAGGCACACTTGGTATGGAGAAGTTAGAAAAATGAAGCTTTCATTCGATTACACACACATGAAATTGCGCTCAGATAGCTCAAGTAATTAGAATAATCAAAAAGAGCACTTTACGATCATGCACATGCTTGTAACATCGTACCACGTTACTTACCTTATTGTTGAACATATGGAAGTTCTCATTGAGGTCATTGATGTGGCACAGTTACGTGCACAATGCTAAGTTTTTCTTCTTTTCATACATTTTCTAAGTTTGCTCGTGCTAGATGTACATGCTCCTCGGGAGCTGTGCCATTTGGGAGTGCTTGACTTGTTTCTTCCCATTTGGATTTGTTCTTTCGCGGGCGTGGTTTTTTCCCGTGCTCTTGAAATCAGTAGTTTGAAGTATTACTTCATAAAAACCGCTAGACTAAAGTTTTTCTCGCCTCATGATGTCCCTAGATGTTCGAACGAGCTGCCAATACCACGGCTAAACCCAGGCACCGGAGTGAAACACGCGAAGCGCGAGTTCCTCTGCCCTACAGCACTGTCGCCCGGATGGCGGCAGCGGTAGTCTCAGCAGCAGCAGTACCAGCAGCTCTGGCGGATCCGCTCCCGGTGTGCCAGGAGCGCCGCGCCATGTTCGGCCGCGGGGCAGGAGCGCTTATGTTGGTCGGAGGGCTGTCCACAACTGTGCCCTTGCATCGCAGCAGGAGCGGCTCTGGAATGCGTGTTGGTGCTACCGTGCGCAGTCGTCTGAGCATCTCTCCGATCAGCATGCCCGATGCCAAAAAACGTCGACAATTGGGAAGCGGAGCACTCCTCAGCACATCACGGACCAGGAGGTTTTCCAGCGTCACATGTAGATCGTGTTTTGCGAACCCCATGGCACTGTCGCTGGGTTTCACGGCAGACCCCCGAGTAAGCGTGGAGCGCCTGACTGCGGCGCTACTGCGGGACGCTGCGTCGCTCTTGCTGTTCCAGCAGGCGCTCGCTGGCCCCCCCGCGCAGGCGCTCCTGAGGCTGCTGCTGCTGCTGAGGCGGGGAGGGGACGACGCTCTCAAAGTGCTGGAGGCGTATGGCGACTTCCACCGCCTCATGCTGGAAGGCGGCCACGCCAGCTGGCAGGACTATGTGCTCGAAGCAGTATTAGGCGTGGAAAAATGTCTTTTTGCTAATCTATCAGCTGCAGCTGATTCTCCCACCCAGCCCCTTCCGCCTCATATCCTGGCAGCTGCGGCAGCTGATCTGGCTGCGCTGCAGCGGCTAGCAGTGGCAGACTCGACAATTGTGGGATGGGTGTGCGATGTGGTTCCGGACGTCCGGCCAGAGTGGCGTGCAGCAGCTGGTCACNGGCATGGGCAAGTCGACCATCGTGCGCTCAGTGCTGCTTCAACTCTCTGAACCTGCGTTGCGTGCCCTAGAAGCACCTGAAGTCGCCCAACAAGGTGCTGGGGATGCATCGTTGCGTGTCGTGGAGCTACGCAAGGCTGATTTGAAGTCACTGCCCTCAATTGTCCAAGCAGCTGCTGGAATGCCACGGCTGAGGTTTGTCCTCACTATTGACGACCTCTCTCTGCGTGCGGGCGATGAGGCGTCCTCTGCACTCAAATCTGCCCTGCGGGGCAGCTCTATTGTCAGCACATGGCCCACAAATGTCATCCTTGTTGCGACTTCTGTCTCACGTGATTTCTCTGGCCGTCCTGGAGGAGCTACTGCTGCTCGAGCCAACAGCAGTAGCACGGCGGGTGTCAGTCCTGCACATGCAACAGGTGACAAAGAGCAGAACACTGCAAGGGCTGTGGCTGAAGAGGGGGAGCTTGGTGCCTGGTTTGGCAAAGCATTTGAGATTCCAGCATTGACCCAAGAGGAGTTTGAAGTTTGTTTGCAGGAGATCGTGCGGTCTTGGAACCACAAAGGCAGGGTCCCAGACGATGTTCAAAAGCGCCTAGTAGAGCTGGCCTTGTCTCGTGCGGAAGGCAGGAGTGCCTTGACAGTTCTCTCGGCGCTGCAATGCTTATCGTTGGAGTAACCATGTATCAATCGACCTGATCATTGTTAGAAGAAGAAACGCTCTCTTGATAGTGGCTGAGCAGAAGAATGCTCTTAGTGTACTTCAGCCATTCATTGACGTTTGAGGTTTTGCCATCTTGCAGTACAGCAGTGGTTGCACATTTCTGAAGCTACCTCGTGGGCCATGTGGATGCACACGGGGCAGCCTCATGGTGTTGGAAACCATTTGATGTTCCATGTGAATGAGTAATCAAGTTGTGCAGTGTTCCAATGTTTGGGGATGAGCCTACTGGTGCGACAGCAATGCTTGCGGACAATCTCGTAGTCTACACTGTTGTAGCAGTACCAGCCTGACGGGCTGAATATGATCAGGGTCACTGAGAGGGTCTCTATGGTTAAGCCCTCTGCTGAAGATTGGACATAGTGTTAAGACATTGTACTCCACCTCTTCTGCCATCAAAGAAGGGTGCCCTCTCATGTTCTCAGGCATCAGGTTGTCATGGATGGAACATTTAGCAGAGGCGGTCGAGAACACCACCATCCTATCCTGCCAAACGATCCAGACCAGAGCACAAAAGCTAAGGCAGGCTGTGAGTACCGGTCTGCTTTGGCAAAGCAGGACTTCCACATTGTCAGCCAGTGTTCTGACAACACTCGAGAGCTTCCAGCATCAGCACCCAAGGTGTCCCTGTCAGACTATTCCATGGGTTTCACAACAGAAAGCTCTAAGGTTTCATAAGTCTAGCACCAAAGAGACTTCGCAGACAAACAAAAATGACACTCGTGTTGATGGATGAAGTCCGAGGCAGAGGAGGACGTTTATTACCAAGTTCTGATGCAAATATTTTGGCTGAAACCAAAAGGTAACAGAGAAACGTTCTGCGTGTGGTGGTTGTTGCAAGTGGAAGGTGCCTTAGAGACTGTACAAATGAAGGCAGCGCGGCAGCTCGCAGCTGCACATTATTTTGGGTGAAGCGAGGCGCCTCACGGTCCAGCAATCAAGCCAGTCTCATTGTGGTCGTCGTACAACCAAGAGATCCCTGAAGTACTCATGCTCCAAAGCTTCCCGTGCTGTTATGCGCTTGTTGGGGTCGAGTTGCAGCATTTTCTGCGACGACCATGAACATAGCAAAGTCAGGGAAGTCGGAATTGCTGCAAGGCTATTCAAAACAAGCTGGACGTACAAGGGGCTGAAAGGGGAAGTGGGAGAGCAGAAAGGGGGGGGGGGGGGGGGGGGGAGGCTTACAGAGAGGAGGTCAATCCCTGTCGGCTCCAAAGTTGGACAGATTGATGCATACTCCTGTGGAAGAGCAATGATATTGCAGAAAGCAAGGCTTGGCAAGATGTGTGACACACTCCACATGACATCAGATGCACCTTTCTGTCCTAGGTGGAGGACCACCTAGACTGCTGAGTTTGGGGGAAGGGGAGAAGGAGAAAACTGAACACATCTTTGTGTTCATGTGCCGCTATGTCTCTGTACGAGTGTAACTGACAGGACAAATGCATGTTCATGCTGTGCATCTGAAGCATCCTAAAAGCAGGGTACATCTGGCAGGAACTCCCGAACTATGTTGCCCTCAGAGGCCGAAAGTCGACAGTCGAGGGCGCTGGTCGACCTCCACTTCTTGGGGCGAGCAGTCAAAGGTCGATCTGTGCCAGGAAACCGGGGGTGGTGAGGAGGGAGACATTGCGGGAGAGAGGTCAGAGGAGAGACGTTGCGAGGAGCAACGTGACAAGAGGGGTTGGAGTTGGCGGGGCCTAGCGGTGGGTGTCGTCCGGCAGGGCGCGAACAGCCTTCTGCGTCAAAAACTGACCACACACTGCCATGCATGTGATGTGAAGAAACCAGCCCTCCTGAATGCTGTGGGCTCAGAATGAAAAAACGATTGACAAAGAAAACAAAAACATGAAGGAAGAAAAAAAATCCTATGCGTTGTGTTCAGGTGGTGAACTCACTCTCCCTCATGGGAGTGTAAGTGACTGACACTGGTGGTAAAGTGCTAGAGGTCACAGGTTCACGCCTCCTGGTTTGCAACGTGGGCCATGCAGCCTTGGATTGCTGGACAGTCGGGAAGTCGCGACCTTGACCTCGGCCAGAAGACCTTCCACCTCCTCCAAGAGGTCGAAGGTGGAGGTCAACAAAGCTCTCACACAATTGTGTGTGAGGGAGTATGCTATGCTATGGATCACAAGCTACCTCGAAAAAAACGTCACCATTTTAGCCTGTCACCGGCTTAGAGCAGCTGAATAGCGAACTTCATCCGTGTGCTTCACACTCTGGAACTCTCAGTTGGAGAGCCCACTTTGACATGAACAGCTCACACAGGGATCCCGGCTGGAAGGGCCAGGGTTCAACGCCTCCTGCCCCTGAATTCAACAGCAGCCTTTTCCCTGATGTTTTACACTGTCTGCCACAGTTTATGGGCCTTTCAAGGTAAGGTATTAAGGATTCCGGATTCACGCATTCAGAGGGAACAAAATGAATCGGTTCGAATATTCAGCCCAGCTCGAATTTTATCAAGGACACAAAACTGCTGGTCGTCCTCAAAAGAGGACACAGGGACCAGCAGAATCAGTCCAGTCAAGTGCCAGGCTGGACCTGAACATCCATTCCGCGAGCGCTTGCATGGTAAGCTGCGCTTCGTCAACCAGCCTCAGCCAGTTGGCACTAGGCAACCGTCCCCACCTCCTACTGATCAGGCCCACAGGTTCTGTTCATCAAGTGAAGGGGACCGCAGGTACGCGCTGTACATTCGTGCCCCGAGGCATCTCCTGGAGCATGCCACATCTCCGGACAGAACTTCAACATGAAGGCTGTCGTCAATCTGACAATGTCAGCTGTCAACAAAATGTCGCCCTCCTTCACCCTCACCTCACACAGAACCGAGAACCAGTATGAAAACCTTGCAGCACACGTGCAAGGGGTGAGAGGTGGGGAGGGCAGAATTGGGGGACTGCATGTGCATGCCCTCCACTTCTTTGGTCAATGTTAAGAGGGGCTGGAAAACATTCCACTAACCCCCCACCACCCCCCCCCACCCAAACAATAATTCCATGCAGTATGGGCCACAAAATGCAACCATCCCTGCCCCTCGCAGCCTTGACATGACGAGGCCTTCAGAGCTTGGTCTGACAAAACATGAAGGGCTTTGATCAGAGGAAAATCAGTTCTGTGATCATCAACCAGAGGAGAACTGGAGCCATGGGTACATTTTGGCTGGCAGCTGGTTTTGCAGTTTGGAAAGCCGAAAACAACCGGAAAAGGGTTGTAACTGGCACCAACTCCACAATTCTCAGTCCAAGAAGGGTGATGAGAACTGTTTGTAGAATAAAAGAACGACAGAGAAGAGGGGTGAGCAGCAGCTATGCAGGAAAACATGAAATTGTACATGATACGTGGGGCTCAGCAGCGCAGGGAACAATGGAAGGAGGAAGGCGAACACAAATGGCAAAAGAAAGCTTTGAGGGAAGTCAGGAGTGGTACTCCAGAAAACGTTCCACTCCAGGAATGGATCAAAGCTGTGTAAATGGTTAACAGCAGGGCTTACTTTTGGTGACCATTGTGGGAAAGACGATTTGTAGTCCTGTAGCTGCGTGACCCCAGGCCAAGTCTCCTCCTTTGGAGTTCCTAAGAGCCTGCACGGCAAACATCCATGGTAGAAATGTCAGAAAAAAGCAAAAGAATGAAGGGGAACGTGGGGAGGAGCGTGGGGTGGGGAGCCTTCTCACCGGAAGATCTTGAAGAGTTGATCAATCTCTGAATCCCCAGGGAAGAGCGGGCGTTGGTTCACGATCTCAGCAAAAATGCAGCCCACAGACCAAATGTCCACTGGTGTGGAATAGTTGGTAGAGCCTAGCAAAATTTCAGGTGCCCTGTACCAAAGGGTGACCACCTGCACAGAGTACATAACCACGATGGAATGAAACCCATTCAAAGCCAGCAAATCCCACCACGTGCACAATATGGCAGCAAGCTAGGATGGACAAGTTCCTCCAGAAAGAGACAGAAAGGCATAGAATATGCTGAAAGGGAGCACCCACTAACGTGAAGACACAAGAGTGTGCATTGAGACGTGACCCGTTCCTCACCTCATGCGTGAATGTTCTGACTGGGATACCAAACGCTCTCGCAAGGCCAAAATCAGCCAGCTTGAGCGCATTGGTCTTGCGGTCAATGAGCAGATTCTGTGGTTTCAAGTCGCGGTGAAGCACTCTGTGGGAGTGGCAGTACTCTGTACCTTGGAGCATTTGAAACATGTACGACTGCAAAAGAAGATGACAGTCAAGGCANCTCCATGTCACCCAGACTCCGACGTGTTTGCTCAGAGAGCAGCAGTGTGAAGCTGAAGGTTGGTAGAAAGAAAGAGCAAACGCGATTCTCTGATGCCGCGCACAGAGTCGCCTCCCGGTTTGGGCAGTAACGCCAGTACTGCTTGTGCTCTGGCGACCACGGAAGCCGAGGCTCTGTGGGATCCAGACCAGCCAAGGCGTGCCCGAGGCCGTTCTCTTACCCGGAGCGGGCTGACGACGATCCAAATTTCCCCGAAAACGATCCAAGGACCACGTACAATCGACACCGTGCGATTAAAGGGATCCGTAGACCATTTACATAGTACGCGAAATGCATAACTGCATATAAGGGTTTGTTCTCTTGGAGTCGCATGGATTGTCGCGGTCGCGCACCCAATGCGATGGCCTGACGAGTCGTCCGGTTCGCACTAGATAAATCGAACGGATGGGTGAGTCGGACACGTTCAGGCTGAGCTGTCGTCGTCCACGATCTAGTAGACTTACCCGGCTGGACGGCCAAACGTGTCCATATGCGGTACAAAGGAATAGATGCCCTCGATCGCGTGCCCCTACGATTCCAAGAGAACACCCCATAACACAGGATTGTACGAGCTGCACGAGGAACTTCACCTAGACAGTCACGGCATAGGAGGCGATGGCGAACTCGCTCTAACAGTTTTTTTTTCCAACTTTTGCTTCTGACTGAGGCAAGGGGGTTGCTTCGGCATCAAAGAAGTCAGGAGGTTGAACGTGGCACTGACTAAATGTACTTATGGTGAGGAAGAAAGGCCTCGTTTTTTCCAAATAAAACATAAAAGATCTATGTAAACATCGAAATTTTGAAAATGCACCTTTGATGGTTTCCATTTAAGCTTTCCTCCATAACTAATTTCATGCTCACAATTAGAAGAAACCAGCTAGTTGATTTGTTGGAATTTGGCCGGATTCTGTTTTTGTACACATTTTAATACCTTTGATCCGACCATTCATCTCTTCGGATAAGTTGAAAGTTTAAGGAGCAGAGAATCAACCACACCAAGCTAGATGTTTTGACTTTGACAGCCCTATGCAATTCAAGGTTAAAGGGCCTATTTCCATGTGAAAAGGTAGAANAAGGCATAGAATATGCTGAAAGGGAGCACCCACTAACGTGAAGACACAAGAGTGTGCATTGAGACGTGACCCGTTCCTCACCTCATGCGTGAATGTTCTGACTGGGATACCAAACGCTCTCGCAAGGCCAAAATCAGCCAGCTTGAGCGCATTGGTCTTGCGGTCAATGAGCAGATTCTGTGGTTTCAAGTCGCGGTGAAGCACTCTGTGGGAGTGGCAGTACTCTGTACCTTGGAGCATTTGAAACATGTACGACTGCAAAAGAAGATGACAGTCAAGGCAATGATGTTCTCAGCACAATGGAGCGGGTAGCACCCTCGGCACCTCGTATAAGTGAGGGATCCACTGCCATGCCACTCCGCAGGATCTCTATGCAACACAGGTGCATCAGAGGAACCATGGAGAAGCTGATGGCCAGCAGCTTTTTTCCCCTTTCACTTGCAGGGACTCTAGGCAGGTTGAAGGAATGGTCAAGTGGTTTACCTTGACGAGCATGCGGTCCTGTGCAACATGAGGGCTCAGGTCCAGGTGCTTCTTCAAGTCCAGATCCAGGTACTCAAACACCAAGTACAGCTTTTGGTCGCTGTGCACAACGTCCTGCAGCCTGAAAGAACACCGAGACAGGTGAGCAGGTCTCCACAAGATCTCCACAGAAGAGAAGTAAAGACAACGAGAAACAGCGGGTACATATTGCGCGACCATGAGCGCCGGGTGCTCCTGATGCCAGGCCTCGTGAGCAACAGTCAACAACAAGAACAACCTGAACCTTCAACAGCAATCTGAAGCACGTGCAAGCGAGCAAGGAACAACACTTGCGAAAGAGGTTTTCGGTGCGGCCGGGTGACGCACTTCACAATGTTAGAGTGGTGCATCTCTTTGAGCAGAGCGATCTCGCGGATGGCGGTCGAAGGGACACCTTCGTCCTCCGCCTCGAGCCGTATCTTCTTCAACGCAATCGTCTCATTGGTGGCACGATCACGTGCCTTGTACACCACGCCGTACGTGCCCTCCCCGATCTTCTCCACCTTCTCGTACTGCAAAACACATGCCCCAGGGAGTGAAGAGTCAACGATGACGGCACCGAGCCCACTGCTTGTAAACATTTGGCAGTGTTCCCTCCCAAGAGGACACAGGATCGCAACCCAGCCAAGCCCTCCGCGGCGCACATCGGCGTACACGTGGGCAAGAAGACAATGAGGTCGAATTCCCACCTGCTCCATGTCACCCAGACTCCGACGTGTTTGCTCAGAGAGCAGCAGTGTGAAGCTGAAGGTTGGTAGAAAGAAAGAGCAAACGCGATTCTCTGATGCCGCGCACAGAGTCGCCTCCCGGTTTGGGCAGTAACGCCAGTACTGCTTGTGCTCTGGCGACCACGGAAGCCGAGGCTCTGTGGGATCCAGACCAGCCAAGGCGTGCCCGAGGCCGTTCTCTTACCCGGAGCGGGCTGACGACGATCCAAATTTCCCCGAAAACGATCCAAGGACCACGTACAATCGACACCGTGCGAT